>JAMKCH010054413.1:0-51961 GCA_023653785.1 Ophioderma brevispina | reverse complement strand
CCCTAAATTAAAACCAAACAGATAAATGTTCTCTTATTATATACACAATATACTCCTCTGCGATACACAAGTCTTAGACGATTCCAACTGGTGAATTTTAAGAATGATTGAATGCATATTTTCTTCCAGCTGCTGCCAGCGTATTCTCGCCCAAGTAGAAAAAGACTTTGCCGCTAATTTGATCACGTGATATCTCGAGAAAAAATACCCGGATGGCGAACGCAAGGTGTTCAAGAATTGAACACAGTACAGAAAATCCATAAAATGCATTCAGAACACTGGTGTTTAAAAGTATGTTCACGATTAGAATACTTTTGCTTCATCCTTTTGAAATGTATTTGTCAAGCTTTTAATCGACATTCTGCTCGCAGGGTATAGGGCATAGGCCTACCGTAGCTAGGCTAGGCCTAAGGGAGCCAGGGCCCGACTGACCTGGTGTGCAAGCAAGAAAATGGGATTCAGTCAGACGGTCTTTATCACAGCGTTGTACTTTTTACCCCAAATAATTCTTAAGCCCGTGTATGCAGCCTCTAACCTTTTCATTCAAAACTTGTTAATTAATTAGACCTATCGACACTTATTTAGGCCTATGTGTCTGTTTTGAACACATGATGTTAAAAAGATGTCAGCACATATTTTAAATGCAATGTTCAGAACTGGAACACCTTTGAACACCTGGCTTAAACAGTGAACACGTCTGTCAAAATGGTGTTCTAATGCCTATCATCACACGTTCAGGCCCTGTTAAATTGAACACCAAAATTACGCGTCATGTATCAGAACGCGTTCATTTCATTTAGTGTAGGTTCTGATTTGTTTACTGTTTGCATGTCAGTTTAATCCGAGCATCATCATTATTTACTTAGTTATTAGACCTATCCCTGTACACACATTTTGACAATGCGAAAAGGCTACGAACGCATGTATATTCAAGACTACACTGTACATACACGCGTTTGCTTCATAACATTTTCGTATGAGAGCTTATGATATTGTCATACATAGTGAACAGAGTTGACATTTAGTTAATTTTAAACTCAGTAAATCTCTTTAAAAATATAACAATCGTTTATTAAAAATGTACTGATGATAATTATGATAGGTATAAGACATTTCGGAATAAACTAAATTTACTTATTAGAAAGAAAGGCTAAAACGAAGTATTGCTGCAAAGAGTAAATTGGCGATGACAAGTATGGGCTGACCGGCTGCCGGCTGTTCTTCGGAAATTAAGGTATGAGTTTGTCCTTTCAGTCAATGTTGATTCAAATATCTATAGTTATATGCGGAATATTTTACAATTACTGAGTCAAATTTTTGAATGTACGTGTTTATCAGTCTCAAATGCTGAAATAACAATTTATTACACATACATGCACGGTTTCTGTAATATGCAGAATGCAGAAAAACAGAGTTTCAAAAGTGCGAGTGTCCACCAGTTTGATCGAGTTACTTAGTGTAAAAATCGTAGCTGGTATGTGTTTTGTTTGAAATTCAAGATGTCGGCTCAAGCCCCCTTCAGATTTTAACCCGTGATCATATTAGCCGCCATCTTGAATTTCAAACAATAAAACGAAAGTACCAGCTACGATTTTTATTGGTCAAACCCATGGTTTTTGTGTATCGGTTATCTACTTGGTATGAGAGCTTGCCACTTGTATACACAGGCCACCATGGTACCGTGGGAAACCGTGCGGTTTGATGCTAGACGCGATATTGCCTAGTGCAACGCCCTATATTCACTATATTGATGGTTAACCATTAAAACGGCAGTTTTTTTGTCAGTATCTTGAGAACGGAATGGATTTGAAAGCTGAAATTTCAGGAAGACAATGAGAAAAATACGGCCTTTCATCGGGTATCAAAATAGATACTACTTCCGCGGGTAAATCAGGGGATCCCAAAGACGATCGGAACAAGAACCTTTAAAGATGGCACATTTGAAAAATAGTGCGCCTCAAGATTTTCTAAAATTGATATTTTTTGCATGGTTACAAAGCTTTTATATACATTAGCCCTCACCTGAAATGATAAGGACGAAATCAGCGCCATTATGGGTAAAACAGAACGATTTTATAATTAATGTCGCCGGCGGCATTTATTCAGCAGACGACGGAAATGGCGTTTAACACAAGAAAACACACGCCGGACTTGCTTCCCACGGCATGCACACTGTTTGACCGGTCTGTGACCTTTATGGTTTTAATATCAATGAGTACGAGTCAATGATATTCATTTAATAAAAATATTTGTTAATTAAAGTTATGGCAAACTTATGGTTGGCCTACAAATTACCTGGATGTCTGTAGCCTCTTATTTTATTAATGTTTTGAAGGTAGACAATGCATTTCGTCGTCATATTGAATTTTAAATACAAAACAAAAGACAGGTTACTAAAAGAATTGGTAGCAATTGTTGACCGACCCGTTCCTCACATTTGTTTGTATTTTGTACATTACAGATTAAAATACCAACGATGGCACTTACGCCAACAAAGATTTCTGAAAAGATCAATTGGCTATAAAAACTGCACAAATTGATCAACTAGAACGAGAAAACTCGAGACTTGTCGAGCAGCTCAAAGAGGTCATGAAAATGAATACACATTGGCAACGCTACGACAGTCAGAGAGAGGAATATGTTCTTAAACTAACCAAAACTAACCAAGAACGCCAAGATAAAATTTCGGATCTGCAACGTCAAATTGATGAACTAACTAAAGCCATGAGACTTGAGGCCCTGGAGGCAAAAAGGAGGTTGAAAGAAGCTGTGCATCTGGAAGAAGGAGAACGAGAATGTGATGCAGATAAAGTTGCACCAAGAGAGCTTTCAGCAAGACCCCCTTCATCATCTTTATCAACACTGAGAAAAGAAGAGGAGATAGCGGCTCTCATAGATCATATGGCTAAACTAAAAGATATAATTCTAGAATTGGAAAAAGGTGGGAAAACACGAAAGCAAAACGAAGAACATGAACTTGCTTTTCTTCGTGAACAGATCAATATCTGTGTGGAAGATTTTAACCAAGAAAGGAAAGATAGAGAGAGAATCCATGCAGAAAACCTGAGGTTGATCAAACGACTGGAGCAGACTGAACAACAACTCGTAAAAAACGAGCAACAGGTTAGTGTGTCTAGTTGTCTTTCAAACTACACTGTAAAGGTCCGGTCAGACTTCCACTGCACTGCTGTGCAGTGCGTTGCATTGCCTGGATAGCAGTCTTTGCCCATACTGCAACATTTGCAGTACTGCAACAAAGTTAAATTCGTTTTAACTTGCTGTGGGTTGCATCAAATTGCAGCAGTAAGTGATGGATATATCAGTACTGCAGCAGCACTGCACTGCATTGCAGTGGAGAATGATATGAACGGACCTTAAATCTGTTAGGTAAATTGAGTGCATATTCGAACCAACGTTGGTTCAAATGCAAACATCAAATGATGCAACGAAAATTTCATGATCACTTAATAAACAACCGACCATTTTTTGACCAATAGCATAGTCATTTTCGCAACATAAATCCGACCAATAAATTTCAGTGTACCGACAAAAAATTCAACCATAGTTGCTTGTTTGCTCTAATTTGTGTAATGACATCATTAATCATTATATTTTGGTTCTGCTGTTGCAGCTGTATGTGTACCAGGAGCAGATTAAAGGACTTCAACAAGAACGCTGCCATCTTCGTCAAAGGTCGGTCCCATACAAGACCTATGATAAACCGTGCTGTTGGCATGAAGACAGAGAATATCGAGCCTGAGGTATTTGTTATAATTAGCAGAATAAAGGTATGATTTTGGGACCGGTACTCTCTTTACGACGAATTGAACCCGGCGACACCATTATTTTTTGTCGTTGAAGAACCGGCCGGGTTTCCCAAATCATACCTTTATTCTCAGTCTTAAACATATTTATTCATTTAATGTCAGCTTTAAGCCCAATTTCCGATTGCTTAATGGCTAAATTACAACAAAAGGACTGCCACCACCCAGTGCAAAAATCGACGAACAACCGTTGAACGCAACAATCATCCGCAACGAAAACGCAACGTTATTGGCAAGTGCTCGCGAACGTAGCAAAACGCCGTATACGCGAGCCTTCAACCTAAAAATAATCATCATACGCACGCGTACTACCTGGGTTCAATTAAACGAATTGAACTCCGGGGCATCAGCCAATGAATGACTTCATTTTCCACAGCTGTTTACGAATATTAAATAACAAAGAAACAATTATCTAGAGCTAGCATTTCGTTACAGATAATACTATAAAGTGCCTATAGTAAATTGGTAAAGAACTTAAAGCATATTGGGGGGGGCACATTTTTTGAAGAGCGCCTCCAATTTTCAAAATTGATATTTTGGCAGAGTTACGTGGTGATGTTAGGAAACTATACTGCGAACAGCAGAATGCTAAAAATCGATTTATCATAATTAAGCGATTTTGTATTAGGAATTGGGATCCCCCCGATTGGGACTTAACGCAGATCTGAAATGGAAGCTAGACGTTTTGTCCGTTCCATATGAAGATAGGTACCGGCCTCGAGAAAAAACCTCTAACTTGATTTGCCTGAACAATAAAACAACAATTGGAATGAGCGAGACACGTACTGGCGCTATTTCCCGGCTAATTTCACATTGAAAGGCCGTTTCATCAACCGGTTGAATTATTTCGTGGATATTGATAGATAATTATTCATATTACAAAATTCCTTCGTTGTGAGACAGACATTTTCGAGCTTAAACATTCACAGGTAATGGTTTACTAGCCAGTTTACCAATGCAACCGGTAAAAACAAAATCTCAATTTTTTTGAAAAATTGGGGCCGCTCGTCAAAAAAATGTGCTAATAATTATTGCTTAACTCTCGTCTATCTTACCCGAACTTTGCTCCGTGCCGCGCTATTTCCAAACGCTGGGTAAAAAGCTTCTACAGTCTGTAACCGTTAAAAATGTTCATAATTTTAATTACCAACTCTACCTTTTTAAATTACGGTCAATCCGGTTCTTCAACATCTTCAACGCTATACTGTTCTAACATGAAATTACAATTTGGAAAAAAACTGTAAATTAAACAGCATTATGTTAATAATATCACACATTTGAAAAAGAGGAGTACCCTAACCGTTATCATATTCCCGTTATATTTCGTGCTGCTGTACTTACTAGTTCTTTTAAGTAAGAATATAAATATGGAAAATCTTCTGCCTTCTAATATGTGTTATATAACATCGTTACGTCATTCGAAACTGCAAAAACATATTTTCTCTTATTTTGATAATAATAGTTTTAAAAATTCTTGATATTCCTCTTTTGTGTGTATTTTTGGTATATTTGTTTAATTTATTTGTTTTTCTTAATAGAACACGGGCACATTTGAAAAATAGTGCGCCCTCAAGATTGTTAAAATCAAAATTTTGGAATGGATGTAAAGCTGTTTTATACAAAAGCCCTCACCTGGAAATGATTTAAGACCAAATCAGCATCCTCATATGGTAAACCTGAACATTTTATAATTATTGTCGCCGGCGACATTAATTCAGCAGACGACGAAAATGGCGTTTAAAACACAGAAACGCACGCCTATGCACTTCCCAGGCAATGCACCCTGTTTGACCTGGAATCTGTGACCTTGTGGTTTTAATATCAATGATACGAGTCTAGATATTCATGTAATATACAATTTGTGATTAAGTTATACAAAACTTAAAGTGACCGGAGGAGATTTTTTTTTAGGATTTGAATTTCTCCCCTCTCTCAAATTTCACTGGATCGTGTGTAGACCACCTACCGAGAACGTTTTCCGAAGTTTATTGGACAAGTCAGGTGCAAAGAAAAAACCGCAAACCTTGTTTTGAACCTGCCTTCTATCGTAATCGATCCCCATGGAACTCTCCACTTATCAATCATGGCGATTTTTCCCGGCCTCCCTGTCGATTTCATCACGCGGTGTGTATCGAGTTTTCCCCCCCATATGTCGAGTGTGCAAGCTTTATAGTCGAGTTTACAGCGCTTATATGTCCAGTTATTTGTGCCCTCTAGACAAATCGCGTTGTGCTCTCTATATGGTGGAGTTTGACATAAATCAGTCCATTTTACGCTCCACGTAATCAAATCATGGCGAGTTTTCCCTTCCCCGCGCATGTCGAGTTTCACGCGCGCGATGTGTATCGAGTTTTCCTTCCCTCCTTCCTCGCATATGTCGAGTGTGGCGCGTTATATATTTCGAGTTTACAAGGCGCTATATGTCCAGTTTGGCCCTCTATACAGCGAGTTTTGCTCTCTATATGGTGAGTTTGACATAAATCATGTCCTTTTTCAAAATCTCGAACATTATTTTTCTTCAACATGAGGAAACCGAACAATGATTTTTTGGTGGTATGTGTAAAAAATCATGTCAGTTTTGCTCATGTTGAGAAACAAAATCATGTCGAGTTTGCTCCTGTGAGAAAAAACTCATGTCGAGTTTGCTCATTGGTGAGAAAAAATAATGTCGAGTTTGCGCATGTTGAGAAAAAATCATGTCCAGTTGCACATGTTGAAAAAAACATCATGTCCAGTTTTTTAAAACTCGGCAATGATTTTTCGGGACATGATTTAATTCTGGACTGATTTATAAACTCGGGCAAAAACAAATAGAGTTCAAACTGGAAAGGAACGCTGTCAACTCGACATAATAGCTGGGTAAACTCGATATACGGCGCATGAAACTCGACATAGTTGATCCTGGGAGCCGTGCCATAGTTTCCCCATTGAAAACCATGCTTTTTGACTTTTCGGTCGCGCACGACAGAAATACTTAATCATCATCTTATTCATATACGGCGTATTCCGGCTTATTTCACGTCAGTTGTAATCTAATGCATTGGTTAAGCATTCCAAATATTGCAAAACCGTGGTTCGACAAAAATTGGGCGCTTCTTTCTGGAATCTCCTCATGTGTCTCTTTAAAAGTTAGCATAAAACAAATTACCCGGATGTCTTTAACCAATCTTATTAACCTCCCTATCTGTTTTTAAGTAAGTTATTTTTATGTGTAAAATGTGTCTCTGTTCTTCCAATGGCCTAGACTATCATTTGAGAGCAAATTGAAGAAATTTCATATTTTGTGAAATTGTGCCAGTGCCGTTTTAATTTGAAAAAAAAGTTCATATATTTAATTTTACCATTCGATATCTGCAAAGTTATGTAGTGTAGTGGACTGGTAATTGAAGGCCCTGCGTCGAATTGAGTAAGGTCAGTATAAAAATAATCCTGGACTACTCAAAATATCTGCACTGATTAAAAAAATGCCTCTAATTCAAGACTTTACCTTTTAAATTACGGTAAACCAAATTATTCAAAAATTTTCACACATTATTAATATACCTAACATAAACATTACAATTGAAGCAGAAAAATTGTAATTACAGTGCTAGAAAAATAATACTAAACATTGTGAAAAGGTCGTGTTTATACGATGATCGTATTTAATTTTCGTAATATACGTTCTGTTGGTAAACTTAATTGTTTTTAATGTAAGAATCAGGAACTCTAAAAATCGCTTTACCTAAAATTGTAAATAACGTCGTAAGTAAGTCAAAAAACAATGAAAAGCTTATTTCCACTATCATTTTTAAAAATAGTTTCAAAAACTCTTGTTAAATTATCATTCCTCATTTTGTATTCCAATTTAGTTTAATTTGAAAAATTAAAAAACTGAAACACACACATATATTTAATTTTAGCATCTGTTATCAGTAAAGTCATGTAGTGTAGTGGATAAGGTTTAGGACTTGTAATCTTAAGGCCCTGGTTCGAATCTATGTAAGGTACATGTATTAAGTTTATTCATATGATGATTAAGTAATTGGTGACATTAGAATGTGTGCATTACCATGTAAAACAAAGTGTATAAACTGGTTAATTTTTATTTCTTCACGTTTTCCCTTTATTTTTTTTCTCAAAATAAGTTTGCCTGAAATTAATAACTTTTTTACAACCACGTGGTAACGTAAATACAACATTTGTATGATGCCATAGCTACACCGTGAAAATTTGGTCATAGGATTATAATAACGTTTTAATTCATAATTTGTTTAAACAAGTCAAAAACCAACAACGTTGAAGCTGAGATTTTACACCGTTATTTTACGTTCCCTGCAATGGTTTTGTATTTTTACCGCTCCAGTTATTTACGTTCTGCACGTTGTGAGCCCCAGCTGCCAGTCAAATCCCTGTTTTTACAGGTTTATTTTTAACAGTGTGGTGACATGACATTTGAATATGCCATATACAAATTGGATGCGATTTAAAACTTATTTTCTTCATGTTTACGTAACTGTTTGATAATGTCATAGCCACACAGTTAAAATTATGTAAGAAGATTGCAATAACGATTTAATTATTAACATTGTTTAAACAATTAAAAATCAACAATAACGTTAAAGCTGTGGTTTCACGTTGTTATTTTACGTTCCCTGCAATAGTTTCGTATTTTTACGGACCCATCGGTTATTTTACGTTCTACACGTTTGTGAGTCCCAGCTGCCAGTCAAAACGCCGTTTTTTACAGTTTTATTTTTAACAGTGTAGGTAATCATTCTCTCATCTTTTCTGGTCATTTTAGCGAATAAAATGTGAAGGTAGCACCTTCACCGGGGTTGGGGTATGCAGTCAAATTCGAAGGGTGTGTGTGTGTGGGGGGGGGGGGCAACTAAGGATATTTATGGTGCATTTTTGAAAATATTATGACGTATGGCTCTAAAACTCTTATGTTTATGTATTATAAAATAGTCAAGGCATCTTTAGAGGTGAAATTGGAAAAACCGCATGACAATCCGGATTATATTCCTACTTGTTAGCACAAAATGGATTTTGACTATTTTCTGTGGAAAATGCCAATTTTTTGCCGACTCGCGGACTTGATGACATCATTGTGACGCCATACTAGGTATATTTGTACTTATGTTTGGTATCCACTGGAAAGAGACACCATGTAGATATCACTGGTATTCCTCCCAAAATCAATAAGCATCGGGTGCTTTCAAATTGCAAAAATTAAAAAAAAAAAAAACCCCACCCCCCCTTGGTAAACCGTGTTACAAAAAAAACTTGGAAAAGACGACGGTTTAATAATGCAGTTTGCGTTGAGTTTATTCATCTTCCTGATAAATTACGATATTAACACACAAGAATTACTTGAATATATGTTCTTAGAGGAACTATGATATGTATTAGAGAAAGACACCCCTTTTCAGCCTCTCATTCAAATTCTGACGTGAATTCCTGACGCGAGATCGCGCCAAAAAATCTGGGTGCAATCCAGTTGGTATTTTGCCAGTTATGTTTCTCGTCACCTACAATGTATTCATATCATGCAATACTACCCGGTAAGCTCAACAAAAAAACTTGTTTTGAAAGTCATGCCGCAAGTCACGAGCAATGACTATGTTGTGCCTTACTTCATGGCTAAGGAAGCTGCTAGAACATTAGAACGTATCTTTCATATTGTTTGTCAACTGGATTGAAATTGTTCTAATTAGGTTTAACTGATGTTTTAACTGAATTACCGAAGTCCAGGTCAGTCTATAAAGTGCGACAGTTTGGAAAATCTGTTCAACATAACGGCTCAGATTCGTATGTATTGCATTGAACATTGGTCGGCTGGGTTTTAAACATTCTCATGTAACATGACAATGTAGCTCACCCATTTATTTATAACTTTGACTTTTGATACTTCACAGGCAGCATCCCAAACACGTCAGAAATACCGTCATCCCTTGTATTTCGGTGATGATCTCACAGATCTGCCTGGAGACGTGGAAATAGATGGTGAACAAGACGAATCACAAGACTAGACAAATGACGATATTTTGTCAAAGATACTCCACCGCAAGATTTCATGAACGTTTATATGTTGGCAAGTGTCAAAGGTCACTGGACATTGACCATTATTTCAAATAGGTGAAAAACGGTTACAATGTTGCTCTTTCAATACCTTCACATAAATGAGAGCTAGTCCAGACAGCAGTGGAATCATCAAGTATTATCATGATAATAAGTGCACAGTTTGAGAAAAATGTAGTCCAGCAGGGTGGAGGTAAACATTTCTTGCAATGAGATTGAAACAGAAATAAGTACAGAAAAGAGCAAAACAGTATGAATAAGAGAAATTATAGAGAGAAACTGCACACTTAAAAATACGGGATCAAATATGAACCGAATAAATATAAAATGACCGCAACTGATTGCATAGGCGTAAATCCGGGGGGGGGGGGGGGGGGGGGGGTTTTTTTTTTTTTTTTTTTTTGGGGTCATTTTATTTTTAACTGTGCATCGACCCCGTATTTTTAAGGCACTATCAGTAATTTACTAAATCACAAGATCCAAAAAAATATCAAAAATCAGATTTTTACATTTCTGTAACACGTATAGGTATCCTAACATGGACAAAAATCGGATGTTTTAGTCATTACTGTCCGTACGGACACTAACAACAACACGTAATTCAATGGAGATTGTTTTTTTTAAATACTGCTGTTTTCTTCCTTTTCTCTAATTTTTTTTAATTGAAAAAAAATAGACTTATCCTTTATTTTTAGGCTATTCCTGCAAATTCAAATATTTTGACTCTTTCGGGCAGATCACCGATAGTGTCTTTAAGTGTGTAGTCTAGTAGAAGGTCATGCAAGTGTCGCCAGACGTCAGCGGTTGATTTTAAGCCAGAGCTCAAATTTAAATCAGATAGTAATTCAAGATAATATTGCTATTTAGGGATTAGGGAAAATAGGAGAAATTTTTGCTCTTCTTAAGGTTGTCTGCGTTTCGATATTTGCAAAGGAAAAAATAGTTCAGCAGTGAAATATTTATGTACGGATATTTTTTGGCAATAAATTAGCTTCAAATTGCAACGTATACGATAGATTGTAATCAATTATTGCAAAATCTCGTTTATCCTGAGTACAATAATTGTTCGTGTTTAATTATTCCAATTTAAATTCTTTGTAATTGATTTAAGTTCAGAGTGTATATCTTGCGTATATCTTTTGAAATTCACAGTTTTGCCCAGAAGTACAATAAGAATGTATAAACGTCTCGAAGACCTATTTCCAGGGCTGGAAAAAATGCGAAATTTCCAGGGAATACAATCAAAATTTCTCTCACAGATTGCAAAATTCCCTTCAACTCTTATGTATTTCTTTATTTACATGGCAAAAATTTCCCTCCAAATAGTAAGATTTCCCGGGAACCAGGTTCCCAGTTCCCACATTTTTTCCAAGCTCGCCTATTTCTTTTTCAGCACATTTCAGCTGGCATATAGCTTTGTTTGTTTTGTCTTATGTAGTATACTACTAATAATAATAACATTAACACTAACAAGAATTTATAAAATGGTCACAGGCACATTTAAAGCAAAATACACTCGTCCTTTAAAACTAGCTATTGCGACTTGCATTGAGCACTCAAAACATAAAACCAAGGAATATTATAATAGGCACCTAAAAAAGGGCCCTATAATTTCAAGTCAGTCATATCATTTCCAGCAGTCAAAAGATCTTCGTCTTATAAATAGTTATTTACGTACCACTAGTAAACCGAGAACTTTTAGGCAATGATAGCATAAGAAGGTCGTGGACCAGTCTGAAGGATTTACATGCAATTTATACAACTCTCATGCCTTGTGTTGTGCAAACCTATAAGCTATTGGAATAAAACTACTTCGGAGTGGTTTTATTACAAGTACCTTAATATTAATTGTATATAAAGAAACTGTCTATGCTTTATTCATTTCAGGCGAGGATTAACACATTTTTTAAAGGCAATACTGATCATTAAAAAAAGCCTCAAAGTAGAGGAAGCCAAAAAGTGTGAAGGTACCCCTTTAAGCGCACCACATCCGCCAAAATACAGGCGCTCCCAAGGCCACAATTGCAATTTAAAATATAAAAGAATTATTTAAAATTTACAGAATTTTGAACTCTACAGGAGTCGTTCTTAATACATGTTCTACAACCTTTTAAAATACTACCGTAGATAATATTACCAATTTGTTAAAGCTTCTAATCATAATTTATATATCTAAGTATTTAGGTAAAGCGCTTTTTTTCCGATTTATCTCTATTGTGTTCTCTACCTGATATGTGAGCCTGACACTTGGACTTACGGCATATCAAGTACCGTTGGAAACAAAACGTGCGGTTTTGAATGGAGGAAGCAAATTCACGTCTTCCCTCCCGGCCACATTACAAAAGCCCCTATCCATACTGTTGCTTAATTAATATTGATTGGTAACCATCGGCGGTTTACGTTTTGATATTATATCTTGGGAATGAAATGGGATTGGACGGCTACAAATTGCAGGACGACAATAAGAAAAAAAAAAATACGGGCTCCTTTCAATCTGATATCAAAATCGATACTACCGGGGGGGGGGGGTGCCAAAGGACGATGGAAACACACACCTTTAAAGGTAACATACGATTATAAAGAATGTATTTTCATTGGTTTATCACCTTATTGTTATATTTTGGTTTTGTATATGGGCAAGCAGAGCTACTGTTTATATAAGGAGTTTTGAAAACCAAAAGGGGTTAAAAAAACCAAGAAGAATAGAAGGAAAAAAAAAAACAGATTAATCGGGTTTTTTTTTACAATGTTTAATAATCTCAAATAAAAAAAATCAGTTTATTTTTTTATAAAATGTATTTCTCTACAATTTGCTTTATATATTGTTAGACTGGTTAAAAAAAGGAAATGGAAAAGAATTGAATGGAATGCATTTCAATGTTTGGAACTCTTATCCTATTAAATCAGATACCAATTGTGAATCTAACACTCCAAATTGTTTTTTGGTAGAGAATTTTTGCCACTCTAGTGTTTAGAATGTAAACAGTTTTAATGACATCCATGCAGGCGTTGTACCACGGACAACCACGTTACAATTTTGGTTGTCCGCCAAAACTTTGGTTGTCCGTATTTTGAAACAAAGGCAGTTCAAACACAGGGAATGAAATTAATATGAAGATTTGGGGAAGCAGCCTTTGCAAACTGTTAAATTAATTCGACATCGACGATGACTCTGATACTTTCATGCGTGTTGGTCAAGCACAAGGGACTTTCCCTGTACCTGTTTATTAAGCCAAACAATCTGGACTTGATTATTATTTAGCGATTTTTGGGTGGGAAGTTTCTGGAACTGGGGATGGCGGGAATTTACGAAAGAAGAAAATATTCCAAGGAGTCCCCACTATCTAACATTTATCGGATAGTTGGATTCTATGATTGCAGTGTATCAAAAGTGACTTTGGCCTCAGATTTTATGGTTGTACGCCGGAAACTGTTAGTATCATTTTTGGTTGTCGGGTACTCAATTGGTTGTCCCGGGAGATGAACGGATCAAACCTATTTTCAAAAGCTGCATCCATGTGAAAGTTTGGCCAAGTTGAATACACGGAGAGAAACTAGAGTATCACTGCTGCAGGGTACCCAGCAGTGGTGCATGCAGCCAGTGCAAAATAATAACTGCTAAATCGGCTGCAATACCGAATGACCTACTCTCGAGGATCGTTCTGATAGAAGAACTTTGAGAAAAAATCACCAATTTCTGCGGAAACCACGTTCCTATTTTATTAGCATATATTCCTACATAATAATTAACACTTGAAGGTGCAACGAGAGAGTTCGAGGCATCCATATATTGTGTCAAATCTTGTAGTGATTTTATATAGATTGGACACTCAATAGACTTCTAACCTTGTATATGGCTACAGAAATGTATCAAAGGTGAAAACAAAAGGTGATTTATATATTGTCTCTATTTCAATATAAACCATAGGCTAAATTTTATATTTGCTCCAATAGGAAATTAGAAATTTCAATTTGTTTTGTACCAAATAAGTAATCAGAGTAATCCTTTGAAATGGGGTTACCTTTTTATGGAAAGCCTTACATCAGTGCAAAAATCAGTGCTTTTGACATTTTAAAGGATACCTCATGTGAAATCTCTCGTTTCACCTTTAAGTGCAGGGGGGGCATGTGGACCCAGGATTTTGTTTTTCGTGCACCATGTTTTAACGCTAAATTATTTTATGTAATTGCTTAAATATCAGTTGCACATATTTTGGTAGAAAAAAATGCAAATCGGCCATGGCGTTATTATTCTAATTAGCATAAACATTTTGGTTGCGCTATTCAAATTTGATTTGCCCTTTCAATCGTCCTGGAGTAACTTTTTGGAATTTTTATTTCAGCAATGTACTTGTATTTATGTTCTTCTATTATGAGCCAAATATTATGGAAAAGTCCTTCAGGGAAGTGATTTTTCATTTTTGGGCGGGAGAAATTTCTGGGCGTCATAAAAATCTGTATCTGTATAGCCGATTTTATTTTTTTCTGGTCGTGTTGATGTACTCCAAAAAATTCAAAAGGCAACATGTTTTTTTTGGGGGGGGGGCGTTATACACAAACGGACGGGAGTGAAAAAGACGATGATGATGACGAAAATAATAATAATAGAAATAATAGATATTTTTAAAGGTTCAATAATTTGGTATGTCCAAAACACAGTTAAAATTCAATAATATTACACTCAATGATTTACATAAGATGCTTATTAAAGGTGGATAGCCCAATTTAAGGATACGAAGTTTTCATCTTGATAGATTGGCCTTCACTCCAAAACCCCATCTGTAAAGTTTCGTGCCGATATTTCAATCTGTTTTGATGCGAGAGTTAAAAACGTGATTTTGTAAGTCCCATAGAGTACTGTGTAAAATTAATATAGGTCGATCAAAATGGGGCACATTTTCGCTCATAACTTCCAAACCAAACATCCTTTGGCTCTAAGATTTCTCAGGGTAAATGAGAAAATAGTGTTGACCACTTTCGGTAAAATCTGGGGCTTCTGGGGACGAGGCCATTAGCGATCGGGCCATGGACCTTTAATGTCCACTAATGTCCAGAGTTAAAAGAAGCGTTGCAGTACAACGATTATATGGAGAACTAACTAAGTAGTTAAAATTTCAACGATGATATATGTCCTCACAGCGAAGACTCCAAAATGACAGCATGCAAAAATTTAAATTCCACGGTATATTTCACGGAAATCTTCTCAGTTATGAAGATAACTTTATCCAGCAGTTCAAGACGACGGGGTTGTTCCTCGACGGCACTAATATTCTGCAGCAATATAATCCAAGAGTTACCACCAAAAGTCTGCGTCGCTAATGCCCACCTCTAGGACCACAAACTGGAATCCTTTTTTATTCCAAAACTGAAACTAATTTTGCCTCAAAGATGACAGCAGACAGTTCGGCTTTCAAGCTCCTGTGGTATCCAAAATATTATAAATCCTGGCACTGTACTACACCGATCTACCATTATTGCAGATCATAACTAGCTATAACTTCCAGCTACTTGCCACGGGCTGGTGTAATGACGTCTCGAAGACGTCAAGGTCAGAAATACCTTTTAAACACAAACAAATGATCCTTGTGCACAAGTGATCTGAATTTCATAATATAACACAGATTTATTGATTTGATCAGTTTGGTTCAAGAATTTGGTATGTCCAAACCAAAATTACATATAATAAAATTACACACAATAATTTAAGATGATACTTATTAGAGTCCACAAATGTCCAAGGTTAAAGAAGCGTTGCAGTTCAACGATGATATATCCTCACAGCGAAGACTTCAAAATGACAGTATGCAAAGTCACACTTATGAATTCTCAGGTAATATTCCATGGGAATCTTCTCAGTCCTGAAGATAACTTTTGACCAGCAGTTCAAGACGACAAGGTTGAATAAGTCCCTCGACGACACTAATATTCCACAGTATATCAGTCCAAGATAATCACCATGATTTCCATCTGTCCACAATTTGGAATCCTATTTTGATTCCCAGCACTTTTGGCTTCAATGACGACAGCAGAATAATTACTGCGACTTCGCTCACATGGAATTATTATAAATCCTAGCTGACACTAAGTACTGTACAGGTCTGTCACTCATTGCAGATCAAAACTAGCTATAACCATACTGTATAGCTCCTGGTTACTACTGATGGCTGCTGGCCATGAGTCCTTCCAGTGACAAGTACACACACTGGCCAAAGTATTGCAACATTCAGAAAATGAAATTCATAATCACCATTTGATTTCAAATTATACCATGGATTCTTTACCACTCTGCCGTTTTAAATTCCAAAATTGTGTTTTTCATACAGATGTTATTCCCCAAAATCCAATAGAGTGAAAAAACGTTTGATTTGATTCTCACGTTCCCTAAATATGGCGGATAAAAGGAACAGCAAACGATAACTTGTCGATTGCACTACAGAAGGAATACAGATACAGTCACAAAAGATATGGCTTCAAACAGCCACTTAAAGTGACAGGAGGAGATTTTTTTAGGATACGAATTTCTCTCAAATTGCACCGGATCTATTGTAGACCACCTACCAAAAACGTTCCGAAGGTTTATTGGACAAACACGTACAAAAGAAAACAGCAAACCTTGTTTTGAACTTGCTTGACTATCGTAATTGTCCCCATAGACCACCATGCTTTGACTTTCTGTAGTGCACGACAGTAAAGTCTAAATCGTCATATTACATAAAGGCGATTCGTTGGCTTATTCATCAGGTGTGATCTACTCAATTGGAAGCATTCCAAATAGCCAAAAAACCCGAGTTCGAAAAAATTGGGGGGGGGGGCGCTTCTTTTCTGAAATCTCTCATTTCTCTTTAATGGATTGTAACGGTTATCATTAGGGTTTTACTTACAATTTTATGGGAGAAAATCAATGTGGGTTGTGAGGACCGGAAACGAGATAAAGTCAATGGAAGACGTGGGTCTTCGAAATATTCGAGAATCCGAGACACCTGAAATGCAATTCTAATGATCACCAACGTGTTTACGTACAGCATGTTAAATTACGTTTCGCATTACATGACAAACAGGCACAATGTCAACGGTGCCATTTAAAGTTGTTTTCAGGTTATCACGTACCTTATCTTGCCATTAAATTTCCCCGAAGTCCAACGGTGGTGACGTGCTCCAATCTTTTAAATTAACAGTAATCCATCATTTCCTCCGGTCCATACACCACACCAATTTTTCGCCCTAAACATTTAGAGTAGACCCTGACAAACTCGCAAAGTTCATTTAGAGCACTATTTCGCAGCCCTTTTGACGGTTCCTCTCCTGTATTTCATTCGGAATACAATCGGCAAGTTATGGTTAGCCAGCTCCTTTAATCCGCCATATAAGGAACATGAACTCAAATGACATTTTGTCGTACAGGCTTGATTCTGGGAAACATCATCTGTTTGCAAAACCCCACTTTTGACATAATTACGTAATGTTGTAGGTCAAGAACCCTGAATACATTTTAATCATTTTGAATATCGTTTTTCTGCATGTTGCCATACTTTTTGGCCATTGCGTGTTTTAGAAACTACTACTTCACAGCTAGATTCTCCTATCTCAAATAACAATCATTACAGCCCATCATGCAGAACTAACATTGGCACTGTCAAATCAGATTTCACGTCAATTACATCGTCTCCATTGCATCACCTCACATTATCCATCATGGGGGAACCCCCACATTCCGCATCGGTTTTTTGATCTCAAGCATCAACAATTGAACTCATTTAACATCTTGGGGAATTCCATTTCTCCTCTTGTGCAATCTATCTAGTTGTAACACATTGTGATCTCAATATAGCACTAGGGAATTTCCCTGCTGCCTCTTCTTTTTTTTTATCATAACAAAGTAATTTTCCCTTGAGAAATCTTTTCTCAAAGAAAACCATATTTTCAATCAAAAAGAGGCTCATATAACACTGGCAAAGTTGTGGTCTTTCTCCAATCTCCCTATATTCCACAACTAGTATTTCCCAATTCTTAAAATAGATATTACAAAACATCACATGCATCAACATGGCCTAACTCTAGCTGACCGATGGGTCGCCACATAATGAATTCATGGAAAACTACCTATTTTTCTTGCAATCTTTTGATCTTAAACAAGCATAAACAAGTTGACATCATTTTTCTAATTTTAGCAGTTGGGGAATTCCATCCATCTCTTGCACAATCTATCTAGTAAGTAACATCTGGTCTGATTTCAATATAGCACAAGGAGAATTCCATAATGAAACAAGGACTGTTCCCGTGAAATATTTCTCAAGTAAAATATAGAAGTCATCAATTATTTTTAATCACAGAATGCAGGCTAATATAACACGCTGTAAAACCCAAACATAATTATGAAAAAAAAAAAAAGAAAACACAGCATACCCCATATAAAAACGTATAAAGTAAGTGAGATAACCTTATTAAATTACATAAATGTAGTCAATACACAAAGCACAGTATAAATAAACAGTTAAAAACAAACTGTGTCTCTAAGAAGACTTAAATAATTATGTTGACCGCGTTTTCAGTGTCGCATGCAACCACGTTATTCTGATCGAGGGGAAAAAGCCGTACGGTGAAAAGTCTCCCGACCGAGGGTACAAATCAGGTTGCATTAAAACGGCCTATTGTGCATGGTTTTCAATCAAAGTTTCGATGTTTTGTCTCATTTTGTGAGAATGCAGAGTTTGCTTAGCGAATTTTATGATTCATTATTCTATCGCTATCATCATGGATTTTTTTTATTATCAAGTACGCGAAAAAAAAAAAAATTCACTTTCTTGAATTATTTATGTGAATTTTATATTTGATTGTGTGTGTTTTTGTTATTTTGGATTCTGGATTCCCCAGAGATAAGTTTGCCCATCTGCAATAATTTTTCGGTATGTCCCAGTTGTAGCGGTCCTAATATGGCCTGGAGAGGGCGGTTTCAAAATGGCACCAAAAACCCTAAAATGAGAATACACCTGAAATATGTCATTTTCTTTCTGGCGATTTGATGTATTTTTATCAATCTGCTGATCTGGTAAAGGTTTTCAGTATAAAAGCCTGATGAGTGTCACGATCATTCAAAGAAGGGCGGCTTTTCAAAATGGCCACCAAAATCCCAATATTCAAGCCCCGAGAAGTGGGCCGCTGTAAGTGCAAATTCTATCGCTACACACATTGTCCAAAATGGTAATTTTCACATCCAGACAGGCTAAAGGGAGAGTCACACAGAAATAAAGATCCCGACCCCCCACCCCCCAACCACTTTCCCAAACTATACAAGACTGCATTTTTTTCAACATCGGCTACAGTCTTGTTCAAACTTGCAAAAGTTACAATTTTATCCGACCCCAGGGATGATTAGTACGCGAGTTTCCCCGTCGTCAACAAGACAAGGATGCTGAAAACGCAGAGCAGTAGGCGAACGCATCATGGAATCAACAAGATCCAGCATGTTTATTGGCGACGCCCACTGTTCAGTCCCAGATCCGATTAGTCGCCGAACTTGAAACGACGATAAGTTATGACATGTCGCTGTCAAGACTGCTCGTCTATTGGTCGCCGAGTTGTGACGCCAAGAAAGGTCCCCGTTCACATGAAGACAAACCGCGACGAAACCAACCTCTTCCCAACTACACAAGGCCACATTTCTTTCCAAATCGGCTTGCGTCTTGTTCAACTTAAAGACAAGCGTGCCTCAATCGCGAGCAGTAGGCGACAAGCATGTCACTTGTTCAGTTTCAATCAGTCGCCAACCTTACACGGACAGCACAAGTTGCTGTCAAGAACTGCATGTCGGCGACTAATCTTTCTGTAGTCGCCGGAGTTTAGTCCACCGATTCAACATATCCAGTTGGATTGAATTTTTCTCCGCGTGAGGCAGACTCATTGCGCGACACTTTTCCAACTGCCACCACAACCCACCCCCACTCATGTGCGCACCAAACTCATCGGCTACGCTTCCAAACAGCTCATGTGTTCAAGCCGACCTTCCCTTTCCAAAACCCGCCATGATTTTGTTTAAGCTGCAAGGAAAAAAATAGTGGCGGGTTTTTTAGATTTGCCACGCGCTCCCGACCACACAAGACTGCAGAAAGAAGAATGTAAAGGACACTCCCAGACTTGGCAAAAACTACACATGAAAAAGGAAAATTACGGATTTTCGAAAAAAAATGGCAAATCGGCAACAAGCTTGAGCAGTCTGGAAGCGGTTTTTTTTAGCAATGATGGGTTAAAGACTACAGACGACGCACAGAAAGGCCCCAGACCTTGCAAGAACTACACATGAAAAAGAAAACTGCTCACGATTTTCGAAAATTGGCCAATCGGCACCAGTCGGGGAGAAGTCTGGAAGTGGTTTTCTAGCAAAAAATCGGCTGTGTGATGAGCCTTTATGTTCAAGTTAGAAAGATCTTTCAGAACTATGGAGTGTGTAACGCAAGGTATGAACATCACAGCTGCATTCATCACATTTGTCTCCGCGACCACAACAGCATTCCGCACTGGAAATCCTTCGCAACAGCCAGGTTTGAACAAAGCTATCACAGAGGGTAAATTCGTGTTCTTACGTTTCAAATCGTCCAAAGACCTATATGTATAGGCCCATGACAGCTGGGCTTGCCCACCAATAATCCTCCTTAAGGGTCTAGATCCAATGATCATCAATCCCATCATTGGCTGAGGGGACCGCTTCAATCATGCATGAAACTATCACCATCCAGAAAAAATGCAGCAAAAGGGTGTCATTTTCATCATAGCGGACTTCACACATGAATGCTTGGGTACCCATTTATCCATATCGGGCCACATGTCATTGTTTAGGGGTGGAATTTCATAGTGAGATTGCTCTGTTACAAACAAGCAACATAATGGGAACAAACCCAGTATTTTTAATTGTCCTCTCAGTTATTATTCTAGTGTAGTGCATATTGGTAGGAAATGGACATCAAGAGGTAGCCCTGCTTTGGGTAGTTCCAATGATTGTAAACTCAGGTCTGACGTTATTTCACTCGGACCATTATCGTCTCTCTGTTAAAGTTAACAACACAACAGAAGTGAATGTACAAAGGCAACCAAGTCATGCTCAATCAGGACTATGTTTCTGGTGTCCTGTCCTATAGCGTCATGTATCAGTAAATGATAATTTCAAAGATTAGGGCCTATCTTTGCAGCAGAACAGTGAAAATGGGCCTCCTTTTTACTGCAGTATTTTTCGTAGGTCATGTTTGGGTGGAAAATGAGCATCTGCTCTACATGTAGAGTGGAGAGTGCCTGGGCATGCAGCATCGCTCCCATCTACCCTATGAACAGTATGGCTTCTGTCATGGCAAATCAACCGTAGACCAAGTGAATTAACTTGCACAACCCCAAGGACGCTTGGAGGCAATGAGAAGGTATTACAGCTGTCCTTCTTGACCTCACCGGTGACACCACAGCAAATATGACACAGTATGGCATTTAGGCCTGGCCATCAAGCTGTTACAGATTTGTGCCCGGATGGACGAATGTGGCCTTACATTATCAAATTCAACTTCGTCTATAAAACCAGCAAATGGGCAGCAAATTAGACGGAGGTGTTCCAAGGATCTGTCCAAGCTTTCAGTTTGTTCAGCCATGATCTTACGGATAAAAATCATGGAAATTATAGTTTATGTATATGGATCTGAATATGTTGGAAAAATCACAAGAGAGGGCAAATATCAATTTTCCTCAGGCCATAAGCACTTTGGTAAAGTACCTACATAGGACAGTGGCACCTCATAGTTTGGTGAAAGAGGATGCAACAGCCTTAAAGTCCCATCTAAACAACATGAAGCTACACCCCATAGTCTAGATATTATGTCAATCAACATAAGACTTGAATTTTAAAAAAACTAATAACTAGTACCTGGGAGTAAAGCTTGGTAGGTCCATTCTCCTTCATCAACACCTGGCGATCAATGTGAGAAAATCATGTTTTGTTTATGTAAAGTAACACACAGTTCACTATATTTTACGTTAGTCTTTGGAACAAATCGTGATCTATTAGTGGTTGTCTAAAGCCTAAGCCAATACTACTTGCAATCTTAGAAGCAAGCAGTCAGCCTTTACATAGAGCTAGAGCCAAATTAAATCCCCATCACGTCTCAACAGGAGATCGCGGGTGGGAGCTCACCCTAAATCCATACACAAACGGCTTTCTCTGATAGGAAATGGTTTCATCGTCCTCACCCACTGAGTATCTAAAAAGGTTACCTCAGAAGAGTCAGCTCACTCAGTGATCAAAAGCAAGTGATCTATTCAAGGCGAATTTCTTGGAACACTTATCTGTCCAACAATGCATGGTGGGGCAACCTTTTTCACGAGCAGTTAGCACTATGGATGATGTCTTAGTCACCTGCTTGGTTTCTTCTGAATTTGGTAAACAAGTGTCCCGCATTGACACACCAGGGGCTCGCCAACGTGAAGGTCAAATCTTAGGGATGGGCAAACATGTGCGATTTATATTCATTGCATAGGTAAAAAACCTCTAATTTTAATGCAATTTGTTGCTTAAAACCCTTTTTTTCTGATTTTTTTAATACCAAGGTCCCACATTAGATGAAATAATTGACAAGAAAGTCCCTTTTTTGGTGGAAAGTAAAATGTGCAAACGTCCAAAAAGGACCGTTTTATGGGGTTGGATCCTACTTTTCCCACAAAAGGCACTTTTTCGAAGTCCTGCACCCCAAAAATAAATCCTGTGTACGGCGTTTCCTCTATTCCCTTAGAAATGGAGCGAAAAGGTCTGGCTGCTGTCGAAGCAAAAACAAATTAAATAACCATAAAAAAAATAAAAAAAATATCCCATTTCAAAGGTTTTGCATTTTAGGAAAGGTATACAATGCAATGCAATCTCTATGTCCTTTCACAATTTTTTGGATATAGCCACTCATAAATAGGCCCTACATTCATTCCGTCTCAAGTGTTGAAACTAGCTTCCTAAGAAATCCACCCTTGAAAGGGTGCGCATGACTGACATTAGCGGAATGTTATGGTATATACACTTAACCGAGGTTTTGCTTTTAATTTTGATATTGTATTTACATTGCGCCAAGTTTGATATGGACAAAGTATAGTAATGTTTGAACTTCTAAGCCAGAAGCAATGTTCATAAGATGCAAGGTTAAAAGATTATTCTACCATTTTTTTCAGTGTAAATTACCTCAGTATAATTATAAAAATAAAGTAAAAGAATCAGATTAATTTTTTAAAAGTGTTTTTTTTTTTTTTTAAAAAAAATCCTCCACAATTGTGCCTTTGTAGGCTTAAATATTTCCATTTGAATAATGAATGCAATGCTTTGCTTCGGTGATTACGAGTCTTCTAAAAACCACCAGTCATCCTAAAATTCCTTTGTCGATACAAAACAAAAGATACGAGGCCTCAACAAGGATGATGTGCCATATTTTGGGTGTCAATATATGAGGTTTGCATTCATTTCAGTAAATGTTGTACATAAATCAACAGTGCTCACATTCTGCTAAGAAATGCATAATTGGAATGTTAGAGGCCGGTTTACTACATCCATCAGCAGGGTTTTTTTTTGCTCAGGGGTATATTATTTTTATAATCTTAGAATGGATCACACGATCCTGCAATTTGAAATATCACCAATCAAACAGGTTTCAGCCCATAAAGTGACAATAGAATCCCTTTATTTATGATATATTGTGATATTGGCAGCCATTTTGAAAGCGCCCTCTCCTGGCAAACCTGGGCATCCAGCGATTGGGCACATATCTGAAAAATGTTAGTCTTGGGCCATGCTATAACTGTGAAAAATTTGGCACTTTTATCACAAAGTGCACAATTCATCATATATAGAGGACTTAACAGCTGTACTTAAAGGGACAAGCAGCGATTTGCTAATCTGAAACATCGAAAAAAATCATCAAAATTCATATTTTTTGTATTTTTGTTACTGGCATGGATGTTGCTAACATAACTCCAAGTGGTTGCTTGAAATTTGTGTATTAAACACAAGGCAGTACTTTTTATCTGATTCTGTAATTTCTATACGTACGTATCAAAATTCCGACTGAAGCCTTTCCCGGTGAATATCCCCGATTATAAGCATGATATTGTGGACCATGATCAATATAATTTGATCCCAAACACAAACATTATTGATCTTTGTTTATTCTGTCCTGGTGTAAACCAAAATCAACTGTTTCGTGTAGATTTTGAGACGCCATCACTCTAGGTCTATTTTGGGAGACGGTATGACAAATTTCCTCAAATACTTCATTTTTTCACTATTTGGAGGTTTGTTTCTATTCATTAAAATAGTTATATGGACTTGCACACACTTATCCCTGATTTATAAGTTAAAAATGCATTTCCACATTTTTCGTTCTCGCTCGCATTTATCGCTGCTACCCTTTCCCAGCGAAGGTCAAGCGGGATATGAACATTGTTTCTGTTGCTTATTTGCGCAGCAGTGACTGAAGAATTATCGCAAATCGCATTATGGGATCGATTTTTTTCAATTCATATGAAATTTTGACATTGTAATAATGACCTGTGGCATGTGACTGCTTGTACGCCCCCACACCACTGGCGCACAAACTTTATGATTCCCTAAATAACGACGACATAACCCCGCTTAGCACTTTTTAAATAGACTTCAAACTTACGATTTATGTAAAAAATTACGATTTATATTATGGCTAGATTCCTCATAATACAATTTCAATTCACAAATCTCAGGTTCACAAATCGCCAAAGACGAGCAGTTTTCTTTCTCAGCTCAGCCATGATAGCGTAAGGGGGAAAATATAGAATCACCGACGAAAAAAAAAAAACACACACAGTTTGTTCGCCAGTGGTGTGGTACGCCGCTGTGCAGTACCTTTCCGTATTCACGTGACCTTTCGTAATACTGGATTTTCCCTTCAGGTGCCATGACATGATGTCTATATTTAGAACCTTTCAGAGGCATAATATAAACACAGTGATATACGCACATCGTTATCTTACTTTACGGCTATATTTTATTGCATTGAACGATCTATAATCAGCACGTGACGACAAGTACAAATTAGATCAATTTTACAACTGTTTACTACTTGCTTTTGCTGACTATTGAGAAAACTCCTGAACCACTGGCAGGCTTTCGGTCATTATCACCCACATCATGTAAGTGTTATTTACGGTTATTATTATATACTGTATAGAACACATATTTCACCATGTTTGTAGTTAATTGTGTTCAGATTTCAACAGCTTTTCCAAGATCTCGATAAAAAAGGAATCGTTATCCATATATTTTCGTAATTCTCTTCTATTATTTACATATCCCAGGTGCGTGCATCATGCAGCTTTACATTACTTTACCTTTAGCGAGTGGGAATTTCCCTTTAACGTACATGATAATTTCAATATAGGCGCCAAGGTTACGTGTAAAACAACATAGGGCCTATTCAGGGATTAATTCACAGTAAACTTTAAATACAACGACGTTAACACTTAAAGACTAGTGTCAGAGATTTCCCGAGGATGGTGCCATCAATTTTTAATAATTTTTTTTTATTTACATTGCTTTTTCACATACTAATAGTCGATTTCGCTTGATATACGTTCGTACCCCACAACTCCCCCTGGCAGTGGCGGCTTGCATAACCGAGTGTTGAAGTGGTGGGCTAATTGGCGCGAAGCGCGTAAACATTTCAAAATATGCAATTTTGGTGCAAAACATTTCGGATATTTATATATTCTTATATAGAAAATAAAACAGTGGTATGTTCAAACCAATTTTATTGACTATTTGCTACGTCATCAGGACAATTTATAGTAAGTTTTATTTTCTATCCAAAGTCAAGTTCAACCAATGTTATTAACATGATCAACTGGCACAGCACCAATGTAAGTCATGGTTTTTTTAACGATCATGTTTTGATAGAACATGGTTTTCTTTAGTATCAGTTTTTTTAAAACCAATACAAACAATACAGGTAGTATAGGCCTACCATATACCTCTATCACCACAATTTTTTAGAAATGCATATGCAATACAATCACGAATATAAGTAACAGAGGAATAAAAATACAAGTTTCTAAAATATCTGTTAATCAGTTTAAAGACACTCAGTGACATTTTGAAAAATTATTTGAAATTTGCAGGAATGCTCAAAGTGAACGAGAGTCTGTAGAAATTATCTAAGTAACCTTTTCCTTCCGAGCTTGTAGATTGCAATACAAGGAAGACAAAAGGCAGTGTTCAGATACTATTCTCCACAATTACGTGTTGTAGTAGTGTCCGTTCGGACAGTAAGGACTAAAACTCCGAGTCTGTCCTTATTAGGTGGCTAACATCTGGTCTTATCATTTTGCAAGGGTATGTTCGGATACCTGCACTTGTTACATACAGCAAACTCGATTTTTGATGATATTTTCTGTTTTGTGCATGATTGAGAATCGCTGTAGGGCTTTAACTCACATCTCTTTCAATGCATGTTGCTGCTTCAGGCCTTTCAATAAGACTTTAAGTACAAAATTTCTAACTACTCACGGAAACCGCTCAATTTTGCAGTTTCCCCACTCTGCTTAACCTTCCATCCAATCCAGACATATGCCATCATAACAACTTACACTTAACTGCATAAAAAGGGGGGGGGGTTCCTTAGGGTACCCCCTTTTTTGGTTTTTTCGTCCGGCGTTTTTTTAACGTCTGTAAATATTTGGTTTATATTTTTGTAATTTGTCTAACTTTTAGTTGCGCTTGCATTGTTGGGCCAAAAATTCAAATCACCATCGCGGCCGTTTTTTGTTTGCGTTAATTAGCATGGGTCCATAGGCGCCCCCCCCCCCCCCCCCTTATCCTAACGAAGTGCCCATGACCAAATTAAAATCTTAATAGAGTTCCTGTAATTCTGATTTTCAAATGCTACACCTAGTGACATAAACAAAGTATATTAATCAAAATTCTTGGAAAGTATAGTAGGCCATTGGTGTCATAATATTTTATATACATCGTAATAGCGTTTAACTGTGTAGGAACCTTGGTAAATTATGCCAGTAACCTAAAAAATATAAAAGGGCACGAGACATTTCTATGTGTGCTTAAGTAGGTCCAATGGCCAGAATCGCTAATAGCCTCGTCCCAGAATTTCAAATTTTAACCGGAAGTGGCCAAAAATTTTGGTATCATAAGAAAGCTAACTATTTTTTCCCCCTCATTTACCCCTGTCCTCTTAGGGCTAAAGGACTTTGGTTTGGAAGTTATGAGTGAAAATGTGTCCACTTTTTGGTGGAACCATATTATTTTACAATTTAACCAAAACAGTACTCTATGGGGCTTACCAAATCACGTTTTTAGCCGTTACACACACCTCGGCTGAATATCGGCGCGAAACTTTGCAGTTGGTGTTTTGGGGTGAAGGCCCTTCTGTCAGATGAAAATTTCATATACTTATCGGAATCGGGCCAGTCCTCCTTTAATATGTTAAATATGTTCATCCTTCACCAATAAAGACATCAGCAAAAGTCTAGGTGATTCAGTGCCGGAAAAATGCCGAAACAAATTAGTGTCTTTTTCTCCACATTTTGACGCAAAATTAAAATTCAATGTTTTGCCCCTAATTTTCTTAACTGACAATTTTTTTCAGTTTTATTTCTTAATTGTTGATGTCGTTGAACCTTCTAACATGTGTGGATTTCACTTAAAAATTCTTTGGAAAAGTGTTATAGAATGAATGGTTCCCCTAGGAACCCCCCCCCCCCCCCCCCTATGTCACTAAAACGGAAGTGCACACCCCTTATGCAGTTAAGTGTTATTTCTCATTAATATCAACTATGTTTTGCGAAGCGATTTGCAAGTAAGTATCACAGTATTCATGATTATTTTACCATCACTTGATAGGTCAACACATATTATAGGCTACAATGAAAGTGAAATCTACACTGATAACAGTGACTACTACTAGCAAACCTATCTCTATCTGGAATAACTGACCATGTGGCATGTGATGAATAAGAATTATGGTAGTTAAACGTTAAATGAAAATTTATACCCTCCCGTCTCTCTCCATTACCATTTGTTTCATGTACCATTTTGGAATTATTAATTTATAAGTATAGGTCACCCTGAATAAGAAGAGCTCAGCCATGACCCCCAAAAGACCAACAGGACCGCAAATGATGGACCCTAGTCCTCTCCAAGACATTAACTTTGACCTGCCAGCCGTAATGCTCATTGTTTTTGCCTAAGGCAGGTGAAACACCTACCAGGGGCGTATAAAATCAGCCCCGGATGATTTACCCTGGCTGGGTGGTGTTTCTTATGGACACAAACTCCAGTACATGCTACCAGCCATTTTTTCAGGAAAACACAAAACATGCCATAGGGCTGGAACAATTCAGGCCCCGATACTGAGTTTGACCAGTTCTATACATACATGTATGCCGTTTAAAGCCTCTAAACTCACTTGGTATATGTTTATTACTAACAAGTAAATCTATATGCACACACACATGATTGTACTGACAGATTTATATCTGCCTAGTCTGTGTCGGCTAATGAAAATGTCTTAAGATTTTTTTTTTGATAAAAAGCGGGGCGAAGCCCCAAAAGCCCTATTTAGCCAGCCGCCCCTGCCCCCTGGAGTTTTTGGACCTATTCAATTCAGTCGGAGAGGGAAAATGTAAGAATTCAAATTGCACGTGCCACACACCGTATTATCTTGGGGACCCTTCCGTCATATAACTCCCTCACCTGCCACTAGATAAATTCATTCATGGATGGAAACGCACACAGTGTGTATTTCAGCCTTAACATGTGCACTGACAATAACATGATTAACAGAAGTCCCTGCTCCTCATTTAATTTTTCAGACCTCCGCAAGAATGTCGCCGCCGAGTCATAGTCAGATGAATTCGAGTAATAATCACTACTGTGGTAAAAAATCGATTGTAAGAAAAATCACACTTTGCTTACCGGATCCGAATAGTGGTTTACGTTGCCTCAAAACGGAATTTGGAATTGAGATTTTATGTGACTATCTTTTGTTCTAGTTTTACTTTTTTTTAATTAATACACGAAACATTTATATTTAAATAAATATCCGAACGCCGGGGGGGGGGGGTCCTATAACTTACAAAATTGATTTGCGCACTGGCTGCTGTACTGGCTTGGGAGCGAACAGTATTGGACTTGGGTTTGTGGAATTTTGGGTGGGGGGCAATTATTTTATTGGCTTTGAAGGCAGTTTTGGATTTTCTCTTCGGTCATAGGCTGATTTTCTCTTTTGGCCTACTTGAGGTTTTTTTTGTGGGGTTGACACATTTGGTCATGTTTTTTTTTGTATGTCGGTGGGGGGGGGGGGGCGGTTTTAGCTATGACCCATATTGGGGGGGGGTTATAAATGCCGATAGTATGATCTTTTAAAAAGGTAAAAAAAAATTCGGCGCGGGCCGTTTTTTGAACCGCTGTCCATATTTTTGGTTTATATTTTTTTTTTATTTGTCTAACTTTTAGTTTCATGCGCTCGCATTGGTAAGTCCAAAAAATTCAAATCCATCGCTCGTTTTTGCGTTGATTAGC
Source organism: Ophioderma brevispina (assembly GCA_023653785.1). Classification (NCBI taxonomy): domain Eukaryota; kingdom Metazoa; phylum Echinodermata; class Ophiuroidea; order Amphilepidida; family Ophiodermatidae; genus Ophioderma; species Ophioderma brevispina. The sequence goes on along the minus strand of JAMKCH010054413.1, from coordinate 22,504 downwards.
ATGGGTCCCTCCGGGCCCCCATCTTATTATGCCCGTTACAAAATGGAAACATCTTAATAGAGTTACTGATTTTCATAATGCATCACCTAGTGGCATAAACAAATTAAATAATATCACCCTTCTTGGAAAGTATAGTAGGACATTGGTGCCATAATATTTTATAACGATCATATAGCGTTTACTGTAGGAACCGATTTTTGGTAATTTAGACAAGTAAACCTAAAATAATATAATGCATGAAGACATGTATGTTTTGTGGTTTAATATGGTAAATATAGTTCATTCTTCACCAATTAAAAGCATCCGCAAAGCCTAGGTGAAAGATTTCCGTTAGAAAATGCAGAAACATTTTTACGGCAAAATTAAAAAAATCAATGTTTTGCCCCTAGTTTTCTTACTGAAAATGATTGTTTCAGTTTTTATTTCTTTATGTTGATGTCTTTGAATCCCTTCTAACATGTGGTGGATTTCATCTAAGATTTCTTTAGGAAAGTGGTTATATAATGCATGGGTCCCTTTGAGCCCACCCTTATGCACTAACGGAATGGAATTGAGTGCAAACCCCTGATGCAGTTAAAGTGTCAACTGGCACATTTTCACCAAAATAATGAAATTTCTTTCTCTTTCTTTTTCCTTTCAATTTGCGCTCAGATGATAGTCCTAGGCCCATTGGAAAACAGAGATATATTGTACACAAAATACATAACCCAAACCATAGGGACTTGATATGAGGATAACAAGCATCCAGGTAATTTGTAGGCCAACTTTTAAGTTTCCAAACTTTAATCAACAGAATGTGTATCTTACATGAATATTTTTGACTCGTACTCACTGATTTAAAACCACAAGTTCTGACCGGTCAAACCAGCAGTGTTCTAGCGTGGAGAAACATGCTACGGAAGGTGTGGTTCTTGGGTTAATAAGCCATTTTCGTCGTCGCTGAATTTTAACGTACGTCGCCGGTCGACGCTAATAGAAACGTCTGTTTACCCCGCCTAAGAAACTGCATTTGTCTTAATCATTTCGGGTGAGTGCTTTTGTATATAAGCTTTACAACCAGCCAAAATGATCGATTTTGAAAAATTCTTGAGGGCGCACTTTTTTCAAAAGGGGATTTGCCAGTGTCTCTTTACTTGTTAAAACAATACTAAGCAATAACACACCTTTTTTGAAGAGGGCCCCCCACTGTAAAAAATTGTCTAGTACAAACTATACCTGCAAACGAGAATGCTTCAAAATTCTATTTATAAGCGATTAGAATGTATTAGAATTGGGATCCCAGATTTTACTTAACTGCATGAGCTGGAATGCTTAAGTTTCTTGTCCGTCCATGATGAGAAAGTGCCACCTCAAGAAATGATCTCTAACTTGACTTGCCTGAAACCAATAAAACCACTAATGGATTAGCGTACACGTACATGGCTAATTTCCCGGCAATTTCCTCTTGGCAGGCCGTTTCCCAGCCTGTGATTTTTATCGGAGATCTCCGATATTAATTATTCTAACTACAACATTCTTCGTTTGGTGACCATCATACATTTTCGAGCATTCACCTAGCAGTTAACCAATGCAAACGCGTGTAAAAATCTCAAATTTTTGAAAAATTGGGGGCGGTCTTAAAAAAAATGTTGCTTTAAGTTTTGTTTGATTGAGCATGAAGTGTTCATGACTCAAATCCCCCCTTGAAAATCCGGAAGTTCGGCTGAAAATTTCAAAATCAAAAAAAAAAAAAGACTAGCCATTTTTTTCTGATATATATATGTGCACACTTACATGTACGTATACAAGTATAGTAACATTTAAAATAATAAACCCTTTATGTGCTGAAAAACAACAATTTAATCGTGGACATTTGCTAAAACGGTACTGTACATAAAACCTATGGTAAATGACTGCATTTTGCAACACCCGTATAAAAATACAGGATTGCCTAAACCACAAGTTTGTGTTAAATATATGCAATTTAGGTCTTCTAGAAGTTTTTGATGTAAGCGCAAGCCTCATTGGAATTTCCATCTTTTTGACCATTTTTGCATGTTTTGAAAAGTGTCGTCATTTCAGTCCCATATTAATATGCATTTTTATTTTTTGAAATGGGAGGGCCTACTATGCATGATTCACACTGTCAAAAAAATACAGTTGGCTATACAGGAAAATACTGTAACAACTTCCCAAAACTTACGTATTTGCTGTACTTTGGAATACAGGAACTACTGTAATTTTATGTCCAATTCCAGCCTTTAATGCCAAAATCTAAAAGTGAGACTTTTATTCGATATTTATGATAACAACACATTATCCCCTACTATAATTGTTCAATGTATCATTAAGTACTAAAATATACAGGGGGAAAATACTGTTAATTTTACAGGCAAATACTTGCAGCAATTTGCCAACAAAACCCCGTAAAAATATCGCTTTTACAGGTTTTTCATTCAATTACTGTATATTTTACAGTTTGATGTAATAAAGTTTACAAAAACTTGTTTAAATTACAGTATATGCACTGTAAAAAATGTGGATAGGGGCCCCCCATACTAAGTAGGGTATTCGTCAGTGCTTTTTATCTCCACACATCACAATTCTCTGTAATAACGCACCAAATAATTATGTTGTATTAAAGAGTTTGACAAAATAATTTTTACAGTATTACTGTAAATTTACAGGTAAGTTGTTGCAGAATGCTGCCAGGATTTTTTTTTAATTTTTTACTTTTACAGATTTTTGACAGTGTGTAGCAGAACACTATGACGACGCGAAACTCAATTCAAGCACGCGAGGATCAAGTGAATGATACTTCATTGATACAACCCGATAAAACCTGTATATATTCATTTTTATTGCTAAATTGGTGTTGTATTACACCTCACATGTGTTATAAATTTCGTGCAAAAATTCCTTCGAGAGTGGTTTCCTTAACCCCCTTCTAAGTTCAATATGTAACCAATGTTTTTATTTTTGCATTGAGTTATTTTTTTTGTAGGCCATACATAAAAGAATCTGTTTCCTGTAAAACTTGAAATGGGAAATTTTTCCAATAAAATACATGTATATTAGTCAGCTCCACAGACTTCACCAGACTGGGAAATGGTGGTCACAAATAACGGAACCAACGAATCTAATATTTGGGAAACAATATTCCAATCGGACTCTTTGTTTCTGAAAATATAGGCTAGGATACCAGAATCATGTCTGTATGAGGCTGGCAAGGGTGGTGCACTGCACTGGGAGTCTATTTTTGGTTGCCATTTGGAAACGCAATTTTGATTTTTTTGCATCTTGGCATCTTTTTGATATTGGAAACATTGCTAGGAGACATTGATTTTTCACATCCAAAAAATGCCCAAAATTGAACTCATGATGATCAAAAGGTGGGGGACAAAGTGATCATGTATACGATTTATATTGAAAAGGGACATTTTGGGGCCATTTTGAATTTGGTGGCCAACTCAGCCATTCTTGGATTTTAAGGTGCTCCAATCATTTCGTATGCCCGAAAACCTAGTTTCCCCTTGAATATTTATTGTACTGTGCCATGTTTAAACTGTAATCCTTACATATGGCAAGCTGCACTGTTTTTATCATTAGGGCTAAATAAACCATTGGTATACAGTTTACCCCACAATTGGATCATTTTCAAATATTGAGAGAACGTGTGGTCTAGTGGAAAAGCGCAGGACTCATGTAACAATTAGGTTGTGAGTGTTGTGTCCCTGGGCAAGACACTTTATCTTTCTTGTCTCACTTCACCCACTAGGTGTAATTGGGGAGCTGTTAGGGGTAGTAATACTGTGCGCCGTTATAATTGGCTGCCGAATTTTCAATATGTGAAAAATGTGATTTATCCTAGTGACAGCGGAATAAATGTAAAGCGCTTTGAGACGTTGTGTAAAGCGCTATATAAATACTTGCATTTATTCCTGTATGAACGTTTTCCCCTTTCAAGCACTCATAAAAAGGTTTCCCAAAAAATGATTTTAGGCGGTTTTGGATATCTTTTCCTATGACACAGTCATGGTGCAAAAATCACCTTTCTACAATTTGTATCGGTCAAAATGTCCAACAGCCACATTTGTCATCTGGCTTCCAGCTTCATCTTCATATTGTTTTGAACTCCAATTTTAAGGATTATTTTGTTGAAAACATGTAAATAACTATTCTCTCTTTGATTTTGTCTTTTAATTACAACCGTTGGAACGCGGAATCATTGCACTTCAACTAATTATGGCTGTGTGACATCAATTTGATCATATTTCAAAATATTAGCATTTTTCACACTTCTGCAAAACGGAACTTCTTTATAATGCAAGGATTTTTGTATAACAAACTGCGCACTTTGAAACCTCATCGCTGAGTTTCCAGAAAGATTGCGCACGTTCGAGCTACTATAGTATGTCATTAAACCGCGAGGAATCGAGATAATAGTGTGTGAAGTTTGCTACCTTCCTTCAGAATTAAACGAAGTGCATTTGATCAGCCAACGAACGGTGGTGAAGATTATCCATGTGTTTTCTTTGCTTCATTAAAAGGAAAGTCCGTTAGAGTACACAATACATTCTTAGGTTTCAGTTTCTGTTTTTTCTTGTAGTTCAGAGTAAGAGCTACACCATGTCAATGTCAAAGTCCAAAGTTAACCCTGAAGAACAACTACGCATTTGCAATTCCCAAATAAACCAGCTTGAACGCGAAAACGCAAGGATTGTGGAACAACTCAAAGAAGTCATCAAGATGAATACACACTGGCAACGTTACGATTCTCAGAGGGAGGAATATGTTCTCAAACTAACCAAGACCAATCAAGAACTTCAAGACAAGGTGTCAGATCTTCACCGTCAAGTTAGACAACTCCGTATTGCTGGTGGAAATAAAACCGAGATGAAGAACCCGAAGGCGGAAGCAGCATATCTTACGGCCAAAAATGAGGACGATGACGAAGAAGAGTTGGAAGTTTCCCGAAAGGAAGGTAGGTTTGTCATTCTCACCGACCGCATAGCAGAACTGAAGGAAAAACTCTGTGAGATGGAAAAAGGGAGACAGTCACGAAAGAAAGATGACGAGGATGAGATGGGGCTTTTGCGAGAACAAGTCAACGTTTGCGTCGACGATTTCAAACAGGAGAGGAAAGATAGGGAGAGAATTCATGGAGAGAACGAGATGTTGCGAGAGCGGTTAGCGGATGCTGACAACCGTATTATGGAAAATGCGGAACAGGCAAGTTTAAAGAAGGAAGTCCTGTTAATCTGTTGTGCCTGGGATAAATGAAAGCACCAGTGAAGTCCTTTAGGTGTACAGGATGAAGAGCATTGTTTGATGTATCGTTAGGTTGACTTGTCCGTATTACGAAAAAATTGTTTGAAATGAATAATTCTGAAGTTCAATAGCGTATGCCGAAAGGACATGTCACTCTGGCAGGAACCAATAAAATGGCAGATTTATCAACATTTATAGCCCAGGCCCAATTATCCAAATGAGGCAATGGGCCAATTTGGTAGTGTATCGGCTAATCAATAAGCCTATCCATTTGAATATCACTAAACAATTTATAAGCAAACCTTGTAAAAGAAGTCAGGGTATCCACTTACCAGACATCGTCGCACGTACACACCTTTCTTTCAATACATTTACAAAATTAAGAGCGCCGCTCATTACACTCATTACTGAATGGTGACGTAATATTTGCGGCACAGCTGGGGAGATTTTGAAATTCTGTATGTCGTGTTCATGACGTGCGAGGACTTTTTTAGACCTCGGTGGTAAAAATTATATTCGCAATGTTAATGGGAACATCGGTAGGGTCTGGCTATCGGAAGCTGAAAACAGAATTTAAATAAGACTTTCAGTAGTTCAGTTTTGTGTTGTTTTTATGTCAGTACCTTTGCGCCATGAGTCAATCCGGAAATTGAGGGCTTTAAAATACTCCTAAATAATGGTAGATTATGCGCGACTATAATGTGACTAGGAGATGTACTATATATGTCGGTCTTTCTTAGATAATTCCTGAACCACAGTGTCATCATTGCAAGGTGACATTCATTTAAATAAGGTGAACAATGGAAATATGCATGGCGATTTTCCGGCAGTGGAACAAGTTTGAACTGGGAATTGCAAGGAGTGATGATTGCTGTCATAATTATATGCGCGGGGAAACGTGTTTGTGGGCGCGGGTTCACGCATGGTTTGAGGACCCGTTACAATGTACACGCATCGATTGTGGTATATTTAGGTCAGTCACCCGAAGTCTACACATGCGCGAATTCAGCGTCGGTGACTTGTCACTAAATTGGTTATACAGGCGTCAAGGAGAGCTTGCTTGTGCGTCGTCGCCGCCACATGAAGTTTCGGCTTACCGATCTAAGCAACGGGTCACAGCTGTGACAAATATAGCGCATTCCTTATTAGCATTACTTACAACCCTTTCGAACCGCATTTTTGAACTATCACCTCAAGACAGGGCTACATAACATGCATGTCTAGATCTATCAGCTTATAGAGCAGGAGCAAGGACTTGGGTCAAACTTCATCGTCATGTCCCACTACCTCTCAGCTTTGACACCATTGATAGTTAGCTATGGAACATTATATCAATGCAAGGTTAGTTCGTGGTGTCAATTTTGGTGTCACTTTTCAAAGGGGCCAAATTAAGTTGACACAGGGGTCAAACGTTTTCAATTACTCCAATCATGTTGAAATGTATGCCATATTGTTCCTCAGTCATAAGGATTCAAAAAGGTTATTTGTACAATCTATGATTGATTGGCCTAGAGTTATGGGGTAAAAAAACGCTAAAAGTTCAAAAAAGGTCAATATCAATTTGTACTGGGTCAAAATCAGAGTTTGCCTCCCATTTTGGTAAAAAATGAAACAAATGTTCATCTGGTGAATGTTTCAAAAATAAGGAATAGGTTTGTAGCATTGCATGCATAGTTATCATTAATGTGATAAAAGAGCGTTAGGGCAACATAATCAATTGGCACAGACCTTCTTTGACCTATATCTCGGTAAGTAAACATTAAACCATAATCAAAACTAAACTTTTAGGAGTCCTACTTTCCTCAGACAATAATTGCAAGCATTTAAAATATTAATCAGAGCAACTTTCATTGTTGACCCAGCCAAACTACGAGTTTGACCTTTTTTCCGTTTAGTCATTTTACGCTATAAAATCCAAAACCAAAAGTCGTAAGTGGTACAAACGATACGACTTGGAATCCTTATGACTGGAAGGGCATATGAAAGATGTGTCAACATGTTTGGAGTAGTTTCAAAGTTTGAACCCTGTGCACCTTAAATTGGCCCCCCTATTGAAAAAAGTGACACCATAACTTTGAAACACTCACTACCTTGCATTGATGTAGAAGGAGTCAATACTAACTACTAAAGGTGTCAAACTTAGATGTAGGCGGGCATGAACGAACTCCCCTAAATAAGGACCCCTATGATATTCGGCTCTTACTCTAAAAGCAATTCACATGCATTCTCCATGTCATAACTTCTTGCTTGAAGTGGTAAATAAAGGACGTTATAAACTTCTAAATGATACCAAATTCATCTTTGGATTGTTCCTATGAGATACTAAAATATTATCTGAATTATTTTCAAGGATAAAGGCTTAAACGCGAGGTCCGTCGCCATGGGGGGGTGGGGGTGGAAACCCCCCAGCGATCCTCAAAAGAGACGAAAGAAAAGGGTAGAGAGAGAGAGGAAGAAAAGAGAAAGAGAAAAGAAAGAGGGAAAGAGCGAAGAAGAGAAAAGAAAGAGAGAAAGGGGAAGTAAGAATGAAACAAAAGGAGAAACGACATCAGAACGCATGAGATTGAAATCCAGACTTACATAAATCCCAATATCACAAATATTTGGCCTTCCCCCAAGCCAATTAGTTTTGTTTCCAAGCTTAACCAACGGTAATATGAATTGTTAATGTGCCACCAGTACTTGTGAAGACAAAAGTGTAAAATATTAATTTGAGAAAACACGGGGGAGGAAATGGGCAACTTCCCCAAGTTTGTTACCAGTATAAGGGGAAGTTTCAGTCGGGGAGCTGAAGTGGTCAACAGAAAAAATTGGTAGGGATCGATTTCCTAGCCCCAAGCACCATAAAAACTGATAGGTCTGAATGGATGTCATTTGCTTACTTACTATATTTAACCCTTCAAAAAACTTTCTTAATAGCTAAAATCAAGCGCTTCAGGGGTCCACCCACTGGACTCCGGAAGGGGCTGTATGCCCCGCATCCGTTTAAAAAGCATTGGCGCTAGCTATAATGTGTATAGTTCCCCTTCGGGAGGTACAAGCTTATACTGCCCAGAGATCAAAGTTCAGTGAGCAAAGTAGGAAAACCAGTCTTTTCTTTGAATTGGTACCATTTACCCCTCAGAAGTGGTAATCTGAAGGTATGAATAGCTGAAATCCAAGGGCTTCCGGGGGCTTCGCCCTGGACCCCCAGAAGGGCTCCGCTCCTTCACAAACCATTTAAGCCAATTGGCGCTGCTATATGCAATTCTCTTTGGCAGTACAAGCTACTACAATGCTATATGGCCGTCTCAGGAGCAAACGTTAGAAACAGTCTTTAATCGATGGTCTTTATTTGAATTGGTTGCTATTTACACCTCAAACAGTGGTCATTTTGAAGGTTCTGAATAGCTTAAATCCAAGAGCTTCCGGGGGTTCCGCCCCCTGGACCCCGGCAGGGGCTCTGCCCCTGTACCCCACCAGTTCAGGGCTTTCCGGTTTGCGCCCGGTTTGTGTCAAGGCACTTGCGGTGTGCAGTTCAAACGATCAAAAAAATATGGTCTGTAAGAGCATCTACTTAACGGCCCTTAAGTGGGGCCGAACCGTGCGCTGTTAGTTGTATTGTTTTATTCGCTCACTACGCTTCCAAGGACTCTTACTGCAGCGATAACATTTCTTCAGTTTACACCCCCCCTGACAAAATGTCTAGCGACGGCCCTGCTTAACGCGGCGTGTGCAAGACATCGGCTGGTCGAGCTGCTTCGATATGTAGAAACAGTCAAAATTTCAAGGGGTTAGTTCTATGCATAACGATCACGCGACTAGCTATTACATAGTGCGACATGTCAAATTCAGGATCAATATAGAGCACCTTCAAAATTTGCAATCAAATATCTCCCTCCATTTAGTGACCAAACAGTTAAAAGCAGTTAGTAGGAAGAAAGTTCAACATATTGCTCACCAAATTGTAGCGCAATCAAATGCCAAAGAGAACTAGAACTGGCTACGATATGATCAAGGCTTGAAATAAGCAGGGGCTGGGAAAAATTACCCCTGCTGAAAGGCAAAATGTCCCTGGTTCTGAAACAAAGCTGTTTACATTTGAACAGGGGCAATAAAATGTTAAGAACACCAAAATGGCTCCTGGATCTGAAATCCTTATTTCAAGCCTGGATACGATGCTGTAATTCGCTCAATTACCACCGATTTAAATGTGGGGGAAGGAGTTATCGATAGATCTATTTCTCTGCTATATACCGATCATTTAATGATTGCGCATGCATTCACATGTTTTTACTGCTGCTTTAGCAGGTAAATGCTATATGTAATGAGTAGCGCTTGCTGAAACGAGCTTATCATCTTGATTTATGATCGGCGAATTTCTGTGAACAGTTTGGTAAGTTTTAACTGTACAAATCGATATTCAAAGGGGGTAGTGGGGTCCAACAAGGGGGACTAAAATATAGTGAAATTAACCCATGCATATTACAATCACGTCCGCTTATTTTAAACTAATTTTTATATTTACATCATTTGCAAACTGTAAGAGAAAAGAACATTGTTATTTTCATTAAACGATGGTGTCTTGGTAATAGGTGCATCACGTGACGTGAGTTTTGAGGCACGTGTCTATTTCGACAAATGTCACATTTCTGAGCAATGCATGTCCAATGTCTCGTCTCTTTTCAAGACACTCAAACACAAGTCATGTTTACGCGGGACAACACGTATCAGAATATTCAAAATAAAACTAAACACAGTAACAGGTCATAGGGAGCAGGTTTGGTTGGTTAAGACACACTCTCATTTCAAAACTAAATATTAATCAAATTATTTCGTCTTTCCACATGTGGGAGATGAACGTATATCAGAACAAATAAAACAAACTGGCACATCGTCGTCCAGTTGTACAACGACCACAGACAATGGCTACGATGAGCCGTGGTGTTACCCTGAAAACAGGTCAACCACCCCTAGTTAGGGTGAGTATATTGTTTCTGTATTTGGTAACACAGTTAATGCACTAATATAGAGTAGACCAAAGTCATTTTGATCAAACCAACGACAATCGAGGCAACCATTAGCCAAAAATATTGTTTTGATTGTCCATAGATGCCTCTGACAGAAGGGGTCGGTCGGTCGTTTTTTTTGTTGTTTTTTTTTTAATTTTCAGCCATGTTCCATAGTTTTTGTAGTTACGATATTGCAATCAATTCAAACTGAGTTTATAAAAAATAAACAACATAATTTCAATGTGCCAGCACTGACTTTTCAATATGCACTATTTTCAACACACTGCTGTGGGAGTGCGTTCTTGCACATCGCATCATCGACCCCCCCCCTTTTTTTACGATATCTTGTACTCGTGCTCACTTGTCTACCACCGCGTGGAACAAAGCCTCCAAGTCCCTTTATTACGTTGTAAGACCCCAATTCATTAATATGCAACCTCCACGTATCAAATCTGGCGAGTTTCGCCGCGCATGTTGAGTTTCACGCGCTGTATCGATTTTTCTCTTCCCCCCCCTCCTTCCTCGCCATAATGTCGAGGTGCAGCGTTCTAAAGGTCGAGTCTAACAGCGCTATCGGTCCAGTGTTGCCCGCTATACATCGAGTTGTGCTCTCATAGAGACTTATAATGGGAGTTTGACATAAATCATGTCAGTTTTTATTACGCTCCACGTCTCAAATCATGGCGAGTTTTCCCCCCGCGCATGCGAGTTTCACCGCTGTGTGTATCGATTTTTTTCCTCGCCATAATGTCAGTGTCAGCGTTATAATGTCGATTTTACAGCTCTATCTGTCCAGTTTTGCCCTCTATACATCGAGTTGTGCTCCCTATATGGATTTGACATAAATCATGTCCAGATTTCCAATAATCTCGACATGATTTTTTTTTCTTTCTTTTTTCTCAACATGAGGAAAACTCGACATTATTTTTTGGTGTATGTGTAAAAAAAAACATTTCGGTTTTGCCTCATGTTGAGAAAAAAATCATGTCAGCTTGCTCATGTTGAAAAAACATCATGTCGATTTTTGCTCATGTTAGAAAAAAATCATGTCGGAGTTTTTTGCGCATGTTGAGAAAAAAATCATGTCCAGTTTGCACATGTTGAAAAAATCATGTCCCATTTTTTTTAAAACTGGCAGATTTATTCTGGACAATGATTTATTCTGGACACTGATTTATAAACTCGGCACTAGAGTTAAACTGGTATAGGCAGCGCTGTAACTCGCATATAGCGGCGGTTCAATCGATAACAGCGCATGAAACTCGCCATGAGTTGAAACTTGGAGCGTGCCATCATTACTATCATATTGGGTCCCACATTTAATTGTAGACTAATACATGGTAGGCCTACTGAGTAAGATCACCTCCCCGCCCCGTCCTCCCCACATGGGAAGTGACTTTGGATAAGAAAAATCAAACTTATCAGATTTTTTTAATATGATTTCATTGCTTAATAAAATTGGACTCTTAGAACTCCTCAAGAAACGAAAACAAATTCAAATACATCCAACGGCAAAAAAAATGCCAGAGAAGCGCTGATAAGTTACCGAATTCTGCACCGTTGCGAAGCTTGCAGATTCACACCAGTCAGAGAAATCTCTCAAAACACAAAATTACAGTTGTAGCCATCAAAATAGTAGAGAAACAACCCCATTGGTCTAAACACAAGTTTTAAATTCATTTGTGAAAAGTGCAATCTTACGCGCTAGAAGTTAGCAGCTTCCTTGCAAAATTATACAGCGTGTGGAACCTGAATGCCGCCATTGGTAAAGTCACAGACCGTAGTACAGCTCAGCAGACCGTCATACACTGGCTGGTGGTCTTGGGCATACGCTAGAGATGAAAATATTGCAAATTGTGCTTGAAGGACTACGAACTATGGTATATTAGTTTTATATTTCGGCAGATTTTGGTGCATTTTTGGATCCATTTGGTTTGTTGATTTAATTTCCAATTTCTTTTGAGTTTTTTTTGTTTGCCTTCAAGAATTGAAAAAAAAAAATAAACGGTCGGACATGTATACGGTTCGTGCGGCGAGGACCATCAAACACGTTTTTTGGCCTTATTTGACAAAGTGACATTTAAGAACCTAATATGTGCGGATAGGCCCATGGATGTCTGCCGATGAGCTCCTACTCAATAGCGTTAAAAATCCTTCTTGCTGTTCGTTTCAGAGGCACCTAAAGTTATGCTAATGGTCAGGTCCGTTATTAACTCAAACAATCAACAATTTTACTATATCTCGATTATTTTTAAGAAATCTTTAAAATATTTGTATATTCCAAATATAAATGCTTTTTATACTCAAAGCACATCTGCGATGGGACATAACCCCCCCCCTTCCCTATGAACCCTTCCCCCGGACTTTGGGTCACTTTTGGCCCAGATTCGATTGACGGTTTCATGTTTTTAGCTCATTGAAACTGAACCATTGTTGCCAGAGCTAGCGAGACATCGGCAATTCTGGCCGGAACCCGCCCTTGATTTAGACACAAGTCTCGCTCTAGGCTGTTTTTCAATGAACCCGATCATCGGCCTGGTCGGCCACACAAGTGTGTTGTCCGCATGTCCAAAACCGGCTAATCTTTTAACGCTAAAGTCCTTGTCTTGGTATTCGGGCCGGTAAAATTTCCCGAGCACGGGTCCAGGTAAAGGGTAGATGCACAATACTCGTATTTTTGAATCAGGTACAACTGGTGAGTCAAAAAAAGGAAAACGCCAAAAGAACGTCCCTGTATGTAAAAAGTTTAGAGTGCAGCATCTTAATTTTAACAGGGGATGGCCCGATTTAAGAATATGAGTGTTTCATCTTGATAGATTGGCCTTCCTCCAAACCCCCATCTGTAAAAATTCGCGCCGATATTTCAACCCGTTTTGATGCGAGAGCTAAAAAGTGTATGGCAAGCTATAAAGACCATAACGTAAATTTTGCCTTGCTCTGCAACGCGTTGCGAGAACGCAGTAGTAGCCAACCGCGTTGCGAAATTTCGGCAACGCGGTTGGACCGTCGGCCAATGCAAAATATGAATTTCTGTGACCGTATTTGAAAAAAAATCGACCCAAAGCGTGGCTAGATAATTGCAACGCGTTGCAAGCCTTCACAACGCGTTGCGAGCTTCACAACGACGTTTGCAAGTTCACACAGCGTGCTAAGGGGTCCACAAGCCATAAGGATCATTATAAGTATTGCAAGCAACGCGTTGTGAGACAGGAAAGTCACAACGTTGCGACATTTCGGCACGCGTTGCGACATTTCGGAAAACGCGTTGCGGTGTCGGCCAATCAACCAATCAGAATTTCTGTGACGTATTTCAAAATATAAATCTCACAACGCGTTGCGACCTTCGCAAGCGTTGCAAACCTTACAACGCGTTGCGGCAATACGTTATGACCCTATTGCATTCACAACGCGTTGTGAAGTTTACAACGTGGTGTGAAGGCTTGCAACGCATGGTGAATGCTTGAAAAGCGTGTGAAGGGCATAAGGGTCATTTAACGTATGCCGCAACGCGTGTTGAATCTATTTTTTGAAAAACGTCACAGAAATTGCAATGATTTTGATTGGACGACACCGCAACGCGCGTTGCCGAAATGTCGCAACGGCGTGCAGAAAGTCGCATCGCGTTGCCAAAACTTCGCAACGCGTTGCTCAAACTTTCACAACGCGTGGCGGCAATACGTAATGACCATGGTGGCACCCTTAGCAAGCGTTGTGAAGGTTGCAACGCGTTGTGAAGGTCGCAACGCGTTGTGAAGGCTTTTGCAACGCGTGTGAGTTTCCACAAACGCGTTGCTAGTACTTTGCAACGAGTGGTGGGTCTAATTTTTGGAAAAAAAAAAAAGACGTCACAGAAATTCGGCTTCTAATTGGCCGACGCAGCAACGCGTTGCTACTTCTTGCAACGCTTGCCGAAATGTCGCAAAGCGTCGCTGAAATGTCGCAACGCGTTGCGGCAACGGGGAAATTACCGTAGGCCTTATGCTTGCCATAAACGTGATTTTGTTAAGCCCCATAGAGTACTGTGTAAAATTAATATGGTCGACCAAATGGGTCAACATTTACGCTCAAAAAATTACAAACCAAACATTCCTTTGGCTCTAAGATTTCCCAGGCTAAATGCGAGAAAATAGAAGTTTCCGCTGATACCCAAAATGTTGACCACTTCCGGTAAAATATGGGCTATGGACCACGAGGCTATTAGCGATAGGGCTTATGGACCTCTAAGCGATGATGTAAAATTGTCATTAATAAGCGTCATTAAACCCTCTCTATTTAACTGCCAAATAACGTTTTGGTTCAGATGGAAAAAAGGGGAACAAGGAAATCTGGACAGCTGTTTATGCCGCGCGGGGAGGATGATGTGGACAGAGTGTAAAAAGGCTCACTTTGTTCAACAGCGATACATTTTTAGTACATACAGAATTGTACCAGTCTTTTTTTTTAATGAAGGTTTATTAATGACACTTTACATCGTTGCTTAATAAAGATGCTGTACTCTCACTTTTTACATTCGCGTTATGAGTGGAAATGCACTCTTTCCCGTTTACAGAGTTGCTTTGTAATTGTAAAACAACTGTGGACCAACGGTGTTGGTATATTTGTAAGTTATTAATATGAATTCGTTCTTTTTACGGCTCCCGTATATTATAGTAATGCACAGAATTACATATCGACCACTCCTTGTAATTTGGGGATGATTTATCTGATGTCGAAATAGACGGCCGCCAAAGATGAACCTCAGCGGACCAAACTGACGAGTCAAAAAACTGTACAACAGATGTAACCGACGGAGGCAAGCCACAAACAAAGATGAGGGCGACAAAAGTCGGAGATGAATAAATGGAATGCCCAATGGTGTTTGGCATTTCTTTGGGCAAGATGAATACAACGGCTTTCAAGACCATATTGATAAATGGGTGCAGTGAAGTGACCTTGTGTAAAAACCTTTCGGGGGGTTCTGGGCTTTGACCGATTGGTTATAAGTAAATTGCCATCTAGCCGCTGCCTTGATCAAGATAAGAAAAAATGATCAATATAGGGTGAGTCAGGAAAAACAAATGGTCCTGATTCTGCCGTCGCCCATTGTGCATCTTTAGGTTACATTTATTCCACAAATATGGTTCTAACGGATTGCTTATATTACTAGGTCTAGGGTTTACTTTGCTGCCAAGATCATTCCGACGGTAGGGTATAATAAATATCAGTCGACATTTATATAGCGCCTTTCACAATGTATCAAAGCGCTTTTTACATTTATTCCGCTGCTGCCACTAGAATATGTCAGCTGCCTACGAATACCCAAGCATACTCATACCTTTGAGCGGCGATCAATGGACAATAGATGAGGTGACATTGACGTCAACGCCGGGCAAGGAACAAAGACTGCCGGCAGTATGCGTGGCATCTACATGGCTTGTGCTTTAAATGCGCGCTCAATCGGCGTGTAGGTATGAATGCTGTAACTGTATGGGCATATTCTAGCACCTTAGGGACGCACCATTGACTTCAAGGGGGAGGGGGGTGTTTTTTTTGAAAAAAGGTTTTGCTAAAAAAAAAAAAAACTTCACCACCAATATGAGCAAAAAAAAAAAAAAAATTTCCCGCTTTCCATTAAAAAACCACCTGTTACCCGCCACCTTATTAAAACACATCCTCAAAGATAGGCAAAAAAAAAAAAGAAAAAAAATCCAGCCTATGCTTGAAGAAGAAGAAAAAACCTGCCTCAAAAGCCAACGAAAAAAAAAACTTTTCCCTCACCCAAATTCCAACCCCCCTTGAAGTCTTGCAATGAGTGCGTCCCTAAACATGTCAGTAACCATTTTGGTGCTAACTGTGTTGTAAACTTTGAGGTCACCTCCATCTATATTCCTAACAGCTCCCCATCAGACTGCCACCTGGGTGGAGAGAGGCAAGCGATAAAGTGCCTTTCCCAATTGCACAACACATTAACCTCAGCGAGTGGAGGACTCGAAACCAGGACGTGAAGGCACATGTGGTCCAGGTAGGACCACATGTGAAGGCCGGGGTAAATTCCTTTGAATCAGGCAATTGTTTTTATGCTCTATCACGGATTCCCATTTAAATGCACGACGGTCAATGTAGCAAATCACTACCCAAAGTGATAATGAAGATGTCTGTAGTAATATTAAATTCAGTGGTATCTATAATGGTGCAAAACCCGGCCATATTGCTAAAGATCTATGGTCCGATCGCTAATAGCCTCGTCCCCAGAGACCCCAGATTTTCCCGGAAGTGGTCAAAACTTTGGTATCAAAAGAAAGCTACTATTTTGCTCATTTACCCTGTGAAATCTAAGGGCTAAAGGATGTTTGGTTTGGATATTATGGGCAAAAATATGCCCCATTTTGGTCGACCAATATTACTTTTACACAGTACTCTATGGGGATTTCAAATCACGTTTTTAGCTCTCACTTAAAAACGGGTTGTAATATCGGCGCGAAACTTTACAGGTGGGGTTTTGAGGTGAAGTCCATTCTATCAAGATGAAAAATTTATAGACTTAAATCGGTTCATCCCTCCTTTAAGAATTATTTGAAAGACTTTTTATTATAAAGACGTGGCATGTTTTGGTCAACCAAATAAGAGTAACAAATTAGCATTTTCTTCCCTTGAAAGATTGTCACTAATGTTTGTTTCTTTGTATGTTGTGATTTCATTCAACCCTTCCAGAAACTGATAAATGTATCAAGTTCCTTTATTTTTCAAATGATTTTATGGGGGCGAACAAAGGTAGAGAGGTCATCCATGGGAAATTGTGAGTGCATTTTGTGGGGATAAACATCGTCAAATTTGATCTGCACTCAGTAAATAGCTCGATTCCCTTCAGAAGACAGGCTAGGTTTGCTTCGCCGTAATTAAATTGAATCCGTGGGCCGAGCACAACACGGACTACTTGATTCAAAAGACTGTAGCTTTACCTATAACTAACCGATGGGAATGATCTTTTTAGCACATTACAGCTAATAAAATAAGCTTTCCATTGATACAGGTTATGCGGAGAATATTACTTCTAAAAAGATGTAAAATGACGTGCACAATCTCGATGCATTTTTTTACTCCACTCTGTATACAACCCTCCAGTGATGCATGGTCCTGTGTCCCCAAAATGGAGACAAGAATGGGGGATTCCATTACTTCAATATAATGAAATATTATATATCTATTTCAAGTATTTATTTCAACACACATCAGCGATTTCTTCAGGGAGCACCTTGTACCCCCCTCTCGCCTGCCTCGTCACTTTTCCTCCCCTGTGTGCTACCTTTTTTTGTTTTTCGTCCGCTTGGTTATATTCTTTGTCCTGTTTGAATCGTCCACTCCCCCGGGCCCGGACGTCCCCCCCCCCCTCTTTCCTTGTGTTCTCCGGCGTAACACTCCGTAGTGTTAAGAAAGTCATTTTTATGCTTGTTAACTATAAAAGTCGCGATCCACTTTTTAGGTCTAGAAGCAGTCGTACATGGCATTCTTCAAGATCGCTTTAAAATGCTTGAGTGGTCTGTTTTCACAAAAAGAGTAATTGAATATGAGGTGTTGATATGACCTCACACTAGCAATTCAGACACAGAATCGGCCTTTAAATTTTGCAAAGAAATGACTACAGTGGCGGGCCCCGTACGCAGGGTGGTCGGTGCACCCCCCCCCCCCATGGAAAAAAGGTTCACTTTTTGCTGATTTTTTGCTAAAAAGGTCCAAAATTTAGAGAAATTATGACGAAAAAAGTCCACTTTTTGGTGATGACATATTCAAAACGTCCAAAAAAAGGACCATTTTATGGGGGTTAGGTCCATTTTTCAAAAATAGGTCCACTTTTTCGAAGACCCGCACCCCCGTAAAAAATCCTCGTATGGTTGCGACCCTGGACAGGGCCTTTAAGGTTAGTTTATTGACTTTTCTGCTAATATTTTGAGACGAATCATTGCGAATATTTTGAGATAGAGGATAATTGTAAGCATGTTGGTAAACCATTTCACCGATTTTGATGAAACCACAAGTCTTTGAAAACACCGCATAAACTATACCACTACCCCCCTCCTCGGAACCTGAATAGTTGTGTATTGAATCATATCAAAATTGCATCACATGAAGGTGCTGGTTTTTCACTCTTGAAAGTGTTCGAAGATTTTGTTTTGAACCTTTCATTGGGCTTCACTACCAACATCGTTTTTATTGTTTGAGAAGTAAAAACTTGCCTTCGTCCTACCCCCATTTACTCAGAGATCATCATTACATGCCGATAACATCGAAATAAATACACGAGATCACCTCCTTCCATTTAGACATGGAAACACGCCGTCGTTATTGACATTCTGGATAATCACTGCCAGTCACAATCAAGAAGGGTTTATGCAAACAATTTTCGGCTGCAATAGGCAACGCCACGCCGCATATGGCCGCTGTAGTGAGAGCAATATCTTGAGCAGAAGGGGTGGAGTCAGATACCCATGGCCTGCTTTCTCCCTTGATTTGAACCCTGTCGAGCATGCTGGGATGCCTTAGGCTGAGCCGTCCCTTGCAGGAGACCATCTCCTCAACCCTATAGAGTTACTCCGGCTCTGACCGATGAGTGGGATGCGCTGCCCAGTTGACATCATAAGCAACCTTGTGTACAGTATGCCCGCGACGTCTTGGTGTAATGATTCATGCCAGGGGTGGCTATACTCGATATTAATGACTGTTGACCATTTAGAAACAGTACTAGTGAAATTTCGTATGCTTTAAATCACTCAAAATGGTCATCTGTAAAAACTGACTGATGTGAAAAAAATTTAAAAAAAAATGTAATACCCCCTTGACTTTCAGGTAAGACACACTTCATGGCGTTATATTTGGAAGAGGCTGAATCGATCAAGTAGGTGTGGGATATACACCCATATCAACAATTAATCACACTGAAGAATCATTCCATAAAAAGTGGTATTTTTTATGAGCAACGTGTATGAAAACCCAAATAAAAACAGTTAAAGGTGGTTGTTTCCGATTTATGTGCTGTGGTTCTCACTGATTGAGAGCCTGGCACTTTCACATACACCCCTCAAGTACCGTGAAACAACTTGCGGTTTTGATGGTAGACGCCATAATACATGTTGCAAAGCCCTATTGCAATACTGTGCTAATAAAGTGGTAACCATTAAAACGGCGGCTTTTTGTATATCTTGGGAATGAAATGGATTCGGGGGCTCAGATTTCAGGACGAGCAATGAGAAAATACGGCCTTTTCATCTGCTATCAAAATCGATACTACTTCCCGGGTAAATCAGGGGGGTCCCAAAGACGATCGGAACATCCCTTAATCCAAACCGTTAGTTTATTTTATTCTAACTGGGTTTTTGGTGTTTTTGACCAAAAGTCATAAACAAATGTACTCTTCATTTTTCAGACTGGACACAGAATGCCCTCAGGCAACACACATTTAATTTGGGCGGTTTCATCCCATAAATCGGTAATAGGCCTACATGGTCTGACCTGCCTCACCTCAACTATCTTACTCAAAAATCTAATATAGATAATCTGAAATTGTTACAAAGCTACTTTTCTGTTGTTGTGAAATTTATTGACTCTCGGATTTTTTGTCCTCCATATTTTGGGGAAGTACACACCGGTATTATGCCTGTAAGTAAGAGCTAATATCAAATCGTGCTAAGTCGATCGGATATCGCAATTGCGATGTTTTACATAGACTTTTGAACTCGTAAAAATCGACCTTATGGCCAATCAATGAAAATAATAAAATGTTATACCAGAAAAAGGAAATGAGATTTGCGCATTGATTTCTTTTTTTAATTTAGATATTTATTAACCTTCTTAAAGTGTTAAAGTGGAATACTGTACTTCGTAGCCATTACCGTGGGGGGGGGGTTTGTGTATGCTTGTATTTCAAGGTGGATATCGTGCTCGTGTATGGCCTCCAAAAACGTACCTATATTAAAGCGTGTATTTTCATTTGGCAAAAAAAACACCCAAAGCAAGTATTTTGGTTAATTTTGCTGACCCTAAGCAAGTCTTTTGTTTTGATTTTGCCACCCTAAACAAGTACTTTGGTTTAATTTTACTACCCCAAAATAAGTAATTTGCGTGATTGTATAAGAATGCACCCTAAACAAGAATTTATATGTAAATTTGCTATACCTAAACGAATACACCTTCATAATGTGCCTGAAACCATACACTTAACATGCTATAGTCTCAATGTACCCTACCCTAATAAAGGAAATATTTACACATGATTTCATTTATGTTTTCGTGTATTTTATGTCATTCATATGTGTAAAAGTGTTGAAGTCTTCTTGGGTTTCGTCATAATTCGGTTTTTGTATTCGTGGCAACGAATCCCTTATCTTGGCCTACAAATAGGTCTTAGGACCGTGGGACAAATTTGAGCGAGTTTAAGTATACCAATTTGTTACGCTCGATGAGCCAAGATTTCAGTTGAAACCCAATAATGATTCATTAAAAAAGGTTCTATAACCACAATTGAGTGATCATTCACAAGAATGCCTCCATATGTGGTGTGTTCTTTACCAAATATGGATAAGGTAAGAGCACACAAAATTGAAGTCCTGTATTTATATGGGCTACTTTATACCAAATATGGCTTATATTCGCCGACCATTGATAATCCTTACTCCCAGCCGGTGGAAAACAACTCCTAAATATACATTAATTATGATGACAATAAATCCCTATTAAAGCTGGCTTTTTTGTTTGCTCTAATCCACAAGTCAATATGTGGAATGGCATTGTGTGGTGTCAAGGATTTGTTCAGCTAGGGTGCTGATCCGGGTCCGCGTGTATCCATATTACGGACGCTCCTAAATGGCCCGCCTATTTGAGTCTGGGGCGGAATTGGTAGCAGTCCAGGGTGTTTTACACCCTAACTCTATTAATTCGACACTGACTTGCGATGTACATGTACAGTTGTGACTCTCTAGTACACGGTACCAAAAGGACTGTTTAACGTCCCCTCCGAAGGAGTGATGGCTTTCAGATCCATTTGCCCAAATCCAAGTGAACCATGAGGAGAGCGGTATTCTGTAAAAAAGATTAATCAATAGCTGGTATACAGATCAAATCCAGAATTGATAGTACCCGAATAAATCCCAGCAAGTGCCACGACCCTACCGGGATTCGAACCCGGGAATTTTTTTGATGGTAAATTTGCGCCAGAGGCAAGCACCCTAACCGCTAGGCCACGCTCTCCCACGAATAAATCCCAGCAAAGCTGGATAATGTAGTTATAAAAACATATAAAAACATATAGTGATCATAAAAGGGAACTATTTTCCTACAATATACAAAAATAATAAATTCTCGCTGTTCTAAATACGAAATTGGGAAACACCCATCTCTCTGTTTCCCGGTCTGAGAAAAGTAGATTAAGATATTAAAGCAATATTAGCAAATTTTTTTGAAGAGCGCCCCCAATTTTTCAAAAATGTTGAGATTTTTACACGGTTGCATTGGTAACTGGCTAGTAAACTATACCTGCGAATGGTTAAGCTCGAAAATGTCTATGTGTCGCAAACGAAGGAATTTTGTAATTAGAATAATTAATATCGGAGATCTCCGATAATAATTCAACGGCTGCTGGAAACGGCCTTCCAATATAAAATAGCCGGGAAATAGCGCCATTTACGTGTCTACGCTCATCTATTAGTTGTTTAATTAGTTCAGGCAAGTCAAGTTGTAGATCATTTTGGGGGGGCGCTGTTCATCCTGTTTGTGATGTAGACGTGTGTGTTTTTGCGTCTACATTTTGCCGTGAAATACAGCGGAGACAGCAATTTTTGTGAGTCCATCCTGATTTATACTGTATTGTAATTGAGTCAAGTTTCTTTTGGATCACGATGTCAGGTCAACCCAAGCCTCAAAGAGAAACAACACCTTCAAAATCACCAAGATCCCCAGAGAAACTTAACTCAACAGCTTCAAGGTCAGTCACGCAGTCCCGAACAGGTTCGGAGGTCAAGCTAAGTTCCGATATGTCAAAAAACAATGGACTGCGCCCATAAACGGATAGTGATAATAGGGCTGGAACGGCGAAGCGTTCTCTCGTTATGCATGATAGTGCCATTGATATGGAGCAAGATAGTCCCCCAAACTGGTTCATTAGTTTTGAAAAGAGACTCGAGCAACGTTTTGAAAACATGACTAAGTCTCTTGAAGACCTAGCCTTGCGTATTTCTGCCATTGAGTTTGATTCACAAAGTATGAAAGATGACATTGAAAAACTTAAACACGATAAA
>JAMKCH010054411.1:0-10102 GCA_023653785.1 Ophioderma brevispina | reverse complement strand
AAGGACGCGATGGGACTACATTGTAATAAATATCTGTAAATATTCAAGAGGTCAAAAGAGCAAGTCCTCATTCGTTACATTATTTTACAAACAGGTCCACACCCGAAGTACATCATCAAAGTGATTGGCTTTCATGATTAGTTTATTAACATGTTGCAGAAGGGTAGACGGCCCATAGACTTCAAAGAGGTGAGGTCGAATTCCTCCACAAAACGACAAATAAATTTCAAAATCTTCAAAGACATTCAAATTAACCCAACAAGCCATATGCAAACAATTCCAAACAAAAAAACACAGTTAAAAAAAAAAAAAAAAAAAAAAAAACCCCCAAAAAGAAGAAAGAAAAAAGAACATAAACCAAAAAAACTTCTTTAACCCCTTGAATGAAAAAAAAGTCCCAAACCATACCGTGTGTTCCCAGGTGGCTCAGCTCAGCCTCAGCGAAAAATTAAGTTCACGTGGGGAAACGTATGATTGAACAATCAAATGATGGCAAAATTTTCTATTCCCTATGAAGCATGATTTGTGATTAAAACTGAATAATTGAGCCACTTTAGTGTTTTCGGCGAGATAAAAGAAAAAAATGCATCGATCAAGTCGTCCTCAGGTCTCATATAGGCTTACTATAGTAAGCCAAAAATCAAGAGGGCGCACCATTTTTCAAAATGTGCCAATGTCTCTTTAATCTGTGCTGCATTAAAGGGGTGGCACCAGGGGGGGGGCCACCACAGAGAGTTCAAATCAGGGAAATCAGGGGTTTTAAGACAATAAATTGCCTAAAATTAGGGTTGTTTGTTTTTTACTATATAGTTATCATGTACTGTTTCGCCCCGCCTATGATTTACCATGGTGCAGCCACTGACTGGAATAGTAAATACACTGTACCAAGATTACGATGCAGCGCAAACTCACAATTTTATTTAATTCAATTTATATGCAATACGTAATCCACACTATTGAACTTAAAAAATGCAATCCATTATTTTAGTGCAGTGATAGTATAGTTATTAACAGGGAAACTAGTCTCTTACACAGAAAAACAAATGTTTTCAATCCCAAGGAACCAAAGTCATCACGTGGTTATAGTCACGCTGCGTACATTGCAAGTGCAACAACCACACATGATGACGCGGTATAAAACGCACGCCACTTGCATGTGTCATATATTGTACTACACTGCGTAATTGCTGCATGCACTATCAATCTATTACCAGTAATGGATGGACGGAGCTATTTGACCTAAACCAATCAAAGTCTGGAAACATGATTAAACCATGACCAATGAATAACATAACATGTAAAAGTGAATGCACAAATCGATTTGTGTTATTTGCACCAAAAGACTAAGTCTAGCTAATTCCACATGGCAAAAAATTGATGGCCAGTCCATATGCAAGCGATTTCAGCCATGCCACCAAAAAATACTTTGTTAGAGCTTTAGTATGAAGATTAAAAAGATTGATCAATATATGCAAATGAGACTAATTAAAGCACTATCAGTGACTTCTAAATTACAAAAGTGAAATAAATCATCAAACAATAAGCGTTTCTGAATATGCTGTAACAAGTATAGCTCTCCTAATATATCCTGCAAATGATAGACCAAAAAGCACCTAATAAGGACAAAATGGGATATTTAGTCATTACTGTAGGAATGGACACTTACTACAAAACATGTAATGAATGGAGATTGATCTTTTGGAATACTGCAATTTTCCCCTTTATGTTCATTATTCAGTTGAGAGAATCCTATAGTTAAGCTATTACTGCAAGTTTCAAATATTTTTGGACACTTTTGGTGGATCACTGATAGTTTGTAAAGTTTTTTTTGAAAATGTCTAAATAAATATGTATATAATGTCTCCTGGCCAAATGCAATCTCTTATGAGAATCTGTATAACTTGGACACAAAACTGGAGAATAATTTTTACTTTTGTAATCACAAAAAAATGCATCAATGCCATCATTTATCAAATTAGTTTATTCATATTTATGAGGACTTACTAATAAATATTTGAAAGACCTTAAAGAAAAAGAAAACCACATATTTACAACCACAAGTCGTGTACAAGTAATAAAACATTTTGAAAATAAAATAAAGCTTTAAATCGATGTCCATCATATTGAAAATCACAACTGGTTTACAATCCCAGATCTGGAATTCTGTTATACACAGCATACTATGATTACTGTTATACTGACAAAAATGTTTACTGCAACAAAATGAAAAATCTGGATTCATCTCAATCCTGGGAATTAAGCATGTTAGGCGACTCTCTTTAGTTCTAGTTTGACTATTGAATTATAGGTCATGGCATAATTCCTGTTACATGTTACCAAGTACGCTTGCATGCCTGCCCAAAAACACGTTGCCATTGATTGCACGAAGGCGCGGCACATGCAGGGACGCATGTGTGCGACACGTAACAGCAATTTGGCCACAACACACACAAATATATTCGAAATCTCCAAGTTAGCGCCTCTAAGTTTGACAGAATAAGATAAAAAAGTATCCACACTAATGACTTTGATGGAGTTGACATAGTCAAACTTTGTATTTCGGACTGACATGCGGTGTTTGTGACAGTGTGGTGGGTGCAAATATTATGTAATAGTATTAATGATTCTACAATGATTGGGCTTGCAGGTTATCACCAGCCAACAGTTGAAAAACTTGAGACTACACTTTATATTTCTAGAAACACATTTAACATGCTGGAAGGCACAACAATCCTGTTTTTAATCTAGTCAATTAGGGAATGAGGCCGTAACCAAAACTAATGCAAAAAGGAATCATTTCTCCAAAGAATTGTATTGAGAGAAAACCTTAATGAACAACATCAAAAGTTTAGCAAAATCAAGGAGTGCAAGTATTTTAAGGGGGTAGGAGGTTTGTACAGAGGGATTAAACTATGAAAAGGGTTGAAAATGCATCGAAACGGATCACAACACGTTTGTCAACTTTCAAGGATTCATTAAAGGTTTGTAGTTACTATAGGTATGAGTCCAATAGGTTCAAGGTCACAATGAAGGGAAAATTTCCAGCTATATTGTGCATTATAAAAATTGGTGTTTAAAGGGGTTTATATGAAGAGAGCAAACAATATATGGTTGCACCATTTACCAATCTTTGTGAATACAAAATGGGACTGAGGCTACAGGGTCTATGGGAGTCACTAGTCAAAACTACGTAATTCTATAAACAACTGTAAAAGAATATACACAATTACTTATCTGGTGTGACCAAATATGAACAATTTAAAACCAGTTGAACCAATCAGACCTTCTTAAATTTGACTGCAAGTGACCCTTGAACTGTTGTGCCTAAGTACTAAATCTACAAATCATAAATAGGCAAACTATACTTTAACACCTTGGAGTAGCCCAATAAATGGTACATCTTTTAAATCGATCAAAGAATTATAAGTTTTTTCCCCTATACAACTTTTCCCCTTAGTATACATGTTCCACTAGGTTGATTTTGGTAGCGTTTTATAGTTATTGTTGGTCAATTTCCCAAGACAATTTTCACAGTATATTAAAAAAGTTATTTCTTTTGGGGTTCACATCCTAAAATTGTTGGACTACTTCCTTACATTAAAGCAATAACAGCAACATTTTTTGAAGAGCAGCCTGTAATTTTCAAAAAATTGAGGAATTTTTTACACGGTTGCATTGGTAACGGCTAGTAAACTTACCTGTGAATGGTTAAGGTCTCGAAAATGTCTGTGTGGCGCAAACGAAAGGAAAGGAAAGGGAGGAGGAAATATGTAATTTGAATAATGATATCGGAGATCTCCGATAATAATTACATCGGCTGCTGGAAAGGACCTTCCAATATGAAATTGCCAGGAAATAGCGGTTCATGACGTGTACTACACTCATCCCAATAGTTGTTTTATTGGTTCAGGCAAGTAAAGCTAGACGTTATTTCTTGAGTAGCACTATTTAATCATAGGGGACATAAAAACTAGCATTTTCAGCTCTGCTGTTAAGTACAATCTAGGATCCAAATTCTAATTCACAAAATCGCTTATTTTATGGATAAATACGCATTTTGAGCATTCTCGTCCAGGTTAGTTTCCTAGACAATTACCAACATACACTGCCAAAACAAATCAAATTTTGAAAATTGGGGGCCACTCTTCAAAAAAATGTGCTGTTTTGCTAACCCAACCATAAAACATTAAGCTCATCAGGTCATTCTTGCTTACTACTAATACTAAAATTGTGTTTTTAGGTGACTTTATTTTCAAAGATTGAATATTAATTATTCTAGTTATAAACATTCCTTCTTATGCAACACGGAGAGAGAAGAAGTTTGAGCTTACATTCCACATGCTAGTTTACTATATAGCTAATTACCAAAGCAACGGTGCAAGTATCTCAATTTTTATGAAAAAAAATGTGCTGGTTATTGCTTTAATTAATAAATCCTCCTTCAGTATCTGTCAGTTGAACACAAGCGGTTCACTTATTTTAAGAAAACCTTTTAAGCACTAGGTGATCGACACATTTTTGACAACTGAACAAGCAGACAATAGGCATAGCTTACATCGCTCTTTAAAAAATACAGCAATTACACTTGCACCATCTCCCGTGCAAGTTGGCAGTCCTGGCACCATGACCTCAGATACATTGACCGTTGGTCCATGACCTTTGACATCATCCTTATATGAATTAACCCCTATTGCAACTTACACCATGTCTGGTTTAAATCGGACTTAAACTTTTTGAACAAGAGTGAAAAACAAAAAACCTAACCAAACTGTGAACACACACAACATGCGTGCAGCTATCGCAAAAAATCCTGCAGTAAATATATTTTTCATTCCCATGGTGAAACTTATCATGTGAGGCATGCCCTGCGCCACATATTGGTTCTTTATTTAAGGGGTTCGCAGTGTTATTGATTACTCGATAGAATCTTCTAGAATTCACATATATGGTGATTTTCACACTGCAGTGCTGATCAGAATTTGGAAATAAAATTAGAGGTGTCCCTACTTGGTTTTGAGGGATAGCCAAAGAAAAAAATGTATTGATTGTTTTAAAAAAAGTTAAAAATTGATGTTTGAATCGCCTCAAAACTCCATAAGCTAATAACGCGTAATGGCACAGAGAGTTGATACCATGCATTCTAGTAACATGTGAGTAATGCCCAAACTTACCTGCGAGCCTTGGAAAGTGAGCTATGAGGCTGACCATCATGTTGCTCTATAAACAGGTCCACAGTGCTTCATAGATGCACACACTTCCGTGAAGAATATTCATGTACGCATTGTTTTGGTCGTTTGTGTCCCCAGAATTTAAAAAAAAATTCTTAAACAGGCAGCGTGGTGAAACTGTAAGCACTTCATTGGCTGATGGCCCAGTTCAATTTTGCAACAATTGAACCAGGGAAGTATGTGTTGTGTATGAACTTATTTGGAGTTGAAACGCTCACGTCATACCACGTTTTGCTAACGTTCGCACGCTCCCGCCCACTTTCGTTTCGTCAACGGTTTGTCACCGGGTGGTTGGCATTCCTTTCTTGTTTGTATATAAAAGCATAAAGTATTGCAAACGTGGTTAAGATTACCTCAAATTGTAAAAACTGTTTTTAAGAATGATAATAAAGATATGATTTTGGGAACCGTACCCCTCTTTGATGAATTGAAACCAAGGCGAACCATTATTTTAAGTGGAAGACTTCGGCCCCCCGTCCTCGTTCTTCCACTAAAAATCGTGGTGTCGCGCGGTTTTTCAGTTTTCGTCGTAAGAGGGTACCGGTTCCCAAAATAATACCTTTATTCTCTAAATGAATTTTTTTTCATTTCAAGTATGTTGAGACCTTTGATGTGGTTCTTAAAATTTTGAAATTAAAATACCAGGGTCACATGATTTAACTTTTTCTCATACATAACTCCTAAACCACTCAGATTTGACAACCAATTCCTGTGTCACATTCAGTATGCAGCACAGTAGGAAACACTGACGTAGAGATGCGGGTTTTTTTATAAAACCCCCAAAACAAAAAACAAATCACAATTAACTGCAGTATCTCAAATGATACCTTCATTCAACACCTCAATTCATACATTTGCTGATGACTGGGCTCTAAGGATTCACACCAGGAATAACATGAGAAACCGGTAAGACCCGCCCCCACTGCAAATGAGTGTTTTTTTTTTTTTTGTTTGACCCTCGCCTAAGTTACCCTAAAAAAATGAGAGAAATAGCGAGATCTGGGTTGCAAATCATGGTTGCTATCAATATAAGTTATAAAATCTGTAGGATATCAAAAAAAGGTTGTCATTGATAGTTATTTTGATCCGACAAACCAATTTTAACCATATTCTTACAGGGAAAACTGACTGAAAAAGTTGCTGTGACCCTCCAGGGTCCATGGTGCATGCTAGTCTTCACGGTCCTAGGTAGCTCGAAAATTTTGGGGATAAAACTACCCTCATTTAATGATTGAATTGGGTAGGAGATTATATGATCTTCAAGCAAAATGTTAGCTTTAAGGTCTGAGATATTACCATTGAGGAGAAAATGACGTTTTCATCTGCCCATTTTGTACAGGAACGATGGGACCCGTTTAGTGGTGTGAAACCCTAAACATAATGTGAAGAATATGAAATGGGGCCTTTACTTTACCAAAAAGCCTAAATAGGCCAAAAAATCCAATTTGTGCTAATAAGGTAGGAATATTGGATTGTCATGCGGTTTTCAGTGAAATGATGGTACATTGACTAGCTTTACATAAACATAGTTTAGAGCCATACTGTGCATTAATAATTTTAAAAATGTACCAGAAATATTTTGGGTGGACACCCCCCCCCCCCACCACCCACGAACCAATTCCAACATTACATAAGTAAAAAAAATGCCCCAAAACAATTCCATTTTTGTACTAAGATAATAAAATAATAAGCCAAGATTAATATCGTGCCAAGTGCAGGTGCCTCTAGGCACTTTTTACAAATTTGACAGAAGCCTTAACTATACACTGGAAAAAATTACTTACCATAAAAAAAACACCAATAAATATACCATACACTATAAAAATCGACGGTAAGAACTTGAAAAAGCAATTTGACATAAAAGATTAAATATAACACATGGCATACAAGAATTATGTAAAACTGAAACTGTCGAAATGTTAACCCGCCACATGACAGAGGTAAAAATCATACATTGGCTAGAATCGTGACTGGCACGACACAGTAAATGCGGCTCAGGAGAGAAATTTTTAGGACCGGCACTCTCAGCAAGATCTTCAGAATCTTGCACCATTGAGAGCGAGATATTGGGCTGCGCTTTAATTGCACACAAATGATAATATTAGTCACAGGACACATAGTAAAATGAAACATGTATGACACAGGAGTGATTAACACACCGGTATTACACAAGAATGCAGAAGATGCGTTTTGAATGTAGATTTGAAAATGCAACAGAAAGTGATTTGGCGAATGACGGTAGGAGTTGATCCATAGTTTTGGAATGTTGACCAAAACTGCTCTTTCGCCTAATATTTTGTGAATGAATAACCTGGCCCCAGGTGACGCTCAGGGAATCCGGTCTAACGTTTATAGAATGAAGGTAAAGACGAATTATGTCTGGAAAATGAATGTGGTGCTAAACCAGGAGGGGCTTTAAGTGAGAGCAGGATCTTGTAGGTGTCACGCTGTTGTCCTGTAAACCAATGTTAAATTTCTGGATTTGTGTATTACTTGCTTATTGGTATCTAATTTAATTGGATTAGTAACAGTGAATAAATTACAACAATAAGGGCCTCTGTCACTATTTATAAAACAAAAAGTCTGGACAAAGTGTGTACTGAAAGTTTTGACATACCCAACAGATATACACACGCACTGCGAACTACAGTACTTCAACCCACAGGGTCCTCCCCGTGGCTTACTGAGGCAATCAACTTCAGAGGGGACAAAACCTTCCAAGTTGTCCTGCTGCGAAGGTTGGGGGCAGACATCTACAATTCACCCCGTCATTCCTCTACAAATCTGAGCAGGACCTTTCTATGTAAAAATGCCTCCTTTTCAATAATTTTGACCCAATTTAGGCTAAAATTGGTCAAAAATTTCTCCAAAAAAGAGATGAAATTTTGTCCCGCTTTTTTTAACCGGGGGGGGGGGGGGGGGGGGTACCTTCCACCACCCAGATGTCTCACAGTCGCTTACACATTTTTCGTAAGGAGGTCAAAATATCCGTCCATTTCTAAAATTTGCCCAAAAGGAGTGTCCGCAGATTCCACCATTTTGTCTAAGCATCTAACATGGAAATCAAAGCGGGACCTCTCTACAAAACAAGCATCTTCAACCACGCAGCCATGCATAATCTGTGATTAGGCAGGCAAAAAGTGATGCATAAATGGTTACTTAAAGTCCGACTCAGAGCTTTCCTGAAATCAGTTTTTAAAAAATATCAATGAAAATAATGAACAGAACTAAAATATTCACCCAGACGCTCATTCCAAATTGAGATGATCGGAGTTTTCGTTTTGATGCAGTAACATGTAATGTGTATATAACAGTGCCATAGGATACTTGTGTATAAACAATTTCCGGATTCCGATTTTTAACAAAGACGTGATTTTCTAATATGAAGGACTTCGATTTGAGCTTAGGTATTTCACAGCAGGATTAGTATATGGACAAGCATTATGTAACATGCAAACAACCCAATTTTGAGGGCCCCCGTGTCGGGAAATTCTCCGAGTCACCTTAACCAATATTTAGCCCCTATATACTTTTAATGTTAATCTCTGTGGGAAAAGGGCTTTTCATTCACCATTCATTCCACCGTTCATCCCGATTTAAATCCCAGGCAATTTAATGTAATGATTTGGCCTTGCCTAATTACCAGAAGCTGCCAATTTAATTGTTTCAAGTCTCTATTTGCCCTTTATGAAATCCTTCGTTCCAATACTTGTAACATCTTTTTATTTACCATTCTAATTATTAGGTAGTATTGTCTCCTCCAGATATTTTTTCTTCTTCTGCAAAGTTACTTGTTGGGTTCCCTTCTTTTGCTTGTCCTTTTCCCTTAACTTTTCACTTGTTTTTGCTATTGCCATACTACTGCTTTTGTCTTCTCTTACGCAGAGGTTCCCAACCTTTTTACCCAGGACTCGAATTTTATCCAAAAATATGTCATAACACCAATGAACTATATATATTATGGTACTTTTCCAAAATACCCCTTGACTTAATTTGGATCTTTCCTGCACACTGATTCCATCTTTCGATGGTGACCATTTTATAGATATTTTATTTTCTTTTATTAACCTTTTTGGCCTGCTTTTGTGACCCCCATTTCTTCTGCAGCCCCAAATGGCGTCAATGATGACCTCATGTCTGGAACCCTGCTCTATGCTGACTGTACTTTTACTAGTTTGCTTGTGTCTTCTGTTCCCAGTTACTGTAAATGGTTGGTTCCATTGCCAAGGAAGTCAGAGGTAAAAATTGGCTCCGTAAAACACCTACAGAAAGAGTGAAAAGATCACAAAATTATTTAAATTATTTATTCTATACTGAGGTCAATAAGCTAAGTAGTGCTTTGGGGGCAATAAATTATCTCAAAGGCGAAATAGTGCCACAAAATTTGACAAGGAACACATTATTTTGAGACAATGGCAATCAGTGTGTATGTAATATTTTACTACTGAGTTACATATGGAGGCCTGGAATGATTTCATTATGTGCTTGGTTTCAAACTTGGTGTCATTCCAGGGTTCGCGGCTCAGGCTTTTTTAACCTGAAGTCCACTGGAGACCCCAAAAATTTCAAAATGTTTCAAAGATCTGGTCAGTGGATCTTTTGTGGGGCCAAGATCATTCTTCCAAATGTTTGTACATCAGTGCTTTATAAGTCATTTTCAGAGTACTTTTCTTAAACCGTGATGTGTAATTTGAGAGCTTGTGTTTTTGTTTGTGTATTTAGCTTCTGTTGTTCTGTTAATAATGGCAAGGTAATATAACAGTTAATACCCGTTTGTTCCTTAAACGCCCCTGCTCTATTAAATGCCCCCCTACAATTTTTTGGATAAACAATTCACGAAATGAGTAATCTCACCTAAATCACTGATTTAATGG
>JAMKCH010054410.1:0-29265 GCA_023653785.1 Ophioderma brevispina | reverse complement strand
GCATAAAGAATGGTAAGTGGTCCGCATCTCAAGTCAAACAATCCGACGCCCAAGCACAACCAGTGGCACTGACAAATATGGAACTATTATGCAGGAAAAAAAAAACGCTCAACACGAGATGTGGACAACTAACCAGCTATAAATTAACAATATCTTAAGAGTATAGTGATAATAAATGAGATTTATACATGCACTTAAAGCCTTTAAATGGAAACAGAGTTGCGAATAGAGGCATCAATATCATTCCACAGGATGGGACCCTGCATTCTGATCGTATTTCTAGCAAGATCAGTAAAGAAATTGCGAGGACGATAGAGATCAGAAGACCGGGTACCATACCTGTGGATGGAATGAACTTTAACAAAGACTCTGGAGAAATTATCGGGAAGAAAATTATTGTTAAATTTATACATAAAGATTGCAACTTGAAGTTTATGTAAATCATAGACCGTGAGAGTATTGAGTTGGGCAAAAAGAGGTGGTGAATGAGCCAAGAAACGTGAAAGCAGTGCACAATCGAACAATACGTTTTTGCATAAGGTGAATTGAATTCAAATTGGAATTGCTTTGGTCAGCCCAGATTAAATTACAATATTGAATGAAGAACTAAAGTTGTATATAGAGAAAATAATACATTAAAATGTAAAGTATGCTTTAAACGAAATAAAATTCCAGAGTACTTAGAAACAAGCTTAGATGTGTGTGATGTGTGCTGTTTCCAAGTTAAACAATCATCCCGGATTACACCAAGAAATTTAGTATTAGAAACTCTGATGATATCATTGTTATCAATATGAATTTTAACGTCAGGATAAGTACGATTGCTAAATTTATTTTTAAAAATCATATAATTAGATTTATTGACATTTAGAGACAATCTGTTAGCTTGAAACCAAACAGAGATCTTGGCGAGTTCAGTGTTAACGCTTTCAATGAGATACTTGAAATTATTATTAGCAGCCAATAAATCTGTATCGTCTGCGTAGAGAATGTAAGTAAAAAAAATCTATGATATCATTAATATATAAAATAAAAAGTAAGGGCCCCAAGATAGATCCTTGGGGAACACCACAAGTAATATCTAAAAAAGAGGATTTATGATGATTATATGAAACACATTGAAATCGATTAGTAAGGTAACTTTTGAACCACTCGAAGGCATCACCGCGGATTCCATAATGCGAAAGTGTAGATAGAAGAATATCATGGTTTATGGTATCAAATGCCTTCGAGAGGTCCAAAAATACACCAATTGCGTGATTACCCTTATCGAGTTCAGATACAACTTTGTCATAAGCTTGGAGAATGGCTTCAGAAGAAAATTTGGGGCGAAAACCAAATTGATTTTTATGTAAAAGAATAAAACGGGAAATGTAACTATAAAGCCTTTATTGAATTAAACGTTCAAGAATTTTAGACAAAACAGGAAGAACAGAAATGGCCTAGCCTATAGTTCTTAAAGTCATGATTATCACCGTTTTTAAAAATGGGAACGATTCTGGCAATTTTCAGTTTATCTGGGACTTGACCGGAACTTAAAGACAAATTGAAAATGTACGAAAGGGGAAATGCAATTAAATTTTTAACCGATTTGATAATATCAGGTTTGATATCATCAAAACCGGCACGAGCGCTAGATTTAAGTGTTTTACAGATGGAGACAACTTCTTCTTCGTCGGTGGGAGACATAAAAAACGAGCTGACGGGGGATTCACTGTTATTCAAAAAGTATTGAAAATCAATATTAGAACGTGTAATTTTCTGAGCTAAATTAGGACCAATATTAACAAAATAAGAAAAGATCAGATATTGTTTTTGGATCAGTAACGTGAGTATCATTGTTAAAATAAGAAGGAAGGTTAGTTCTGTTTTGTCGACCAAGGATGTTATTTAAAACATTCCATGTTTGTTTCATATTAGACTTAAATTCGGCAAATATTTCACTGTAATACTGTTTTTTGAAGCTCTTAATAAAGAGGTGAGCCGATTCCGATAGTTAACATATGCATCTTTATTTAACTCGGTTGGTTGGGAAATGTACTTTTTATAGAGTTTTTCTTTACGTTGAATTGATTTTAATATAGACGAAGTGATCCAGGGTTTACGTGGTATGCGTTGACGATTGACTTTTGTAGTAGGTTTATGTCTAATGGGAAAATCAGTGTTGTATAACTCGGAGAATTTATGAATGAAGGCGTTGTAAGCATCATTAGAATTGTTAAAATCTGTAATAAAGCTCAAATCAATTAAACTCAAATTATTGTAAAAGGTATGAATTCTGCTTTGATTAAATGAGCGAGATGGGGCTTGGTATTAGTGATTATTATACGAGATAGGAACCGATTTTGAAACCTGAAAAATTGGAAAATGATCAGTAAGGTCGGCAATAATTCTAGTTGGCCTATCAATAAGAGGAAACATATTATGGTTTAAAAATGTATTGAGGAAATCACTAATGGTGAGGTTATTATGGTATTGTAACAAATCAAGATTAAAGTCGCCAGAAATGTAAGACTGTTTGTTTTCTGTGTTTATTTTATCAAGGCAGTGGGCAAGATCTGAAAGAAACATATCAGTATTAGTTCTATGAGCGCGGTAAATATTGCCGACAATAATATTTTTGCAACTTGGACTTAAGATTTCAATGAAAATAGATTCAGAATGGTCGATATCACCAATTGCATCATGTGAATGATCAATAAGTTTCAAATCATCTCTAATACGGAAAGAAACAGAATTATGGATATAAAGGGCAACACCACCACTTCTTCTGCCACGAAGAGGCGAATTAACAAGATTATAATTATCAATATTAACAATGTTGGAATCATCATCTTTAAACCAAGTTTCAGATAAGACGATTATATATAAACTTGGAAAGAAACGTATTGATACAATCATAGTTCTTGTTAAAACTTCTAGAATTTAGATGTAAGATTGAAAAGTCATCTTTGCTTATGTCATGTAAATGATCATGATCAAGTAAATATGAACATCTATTAGAAACATTATAATAAACCAGGTTATCAGAGTCATTGAATATGTTAAGTGTATCATTGGCCACAAGAGGATTAAGTTTCAGACTTAACAATCTATTAAAATCAATAGTGTTACCAAAACAATGTAGAGAAAACAAAATTAGTGATGATCTTCATAATGATTAAACGGAAATAAATCTCCAGTACATTTAAAGCAAAACCAATCTTCATTAGGAGTATAATCCGTATAAACACAACGAGTATGGTAAGAGTTATTACAGGAATTACATAATGTATAAGATGGTAACTTAGAATTAATTTAGAACAGGTATTATAATGATTCGGTAGAAAATTTAAGTAAGAACACATATTATGATCAGTCATGTCAAGCCAACATATAACATATAAACACGAGAAAACGAGAATTAAAATATTTACTATTAGCCAACACGCAGTGAGCTAACTGAGAACCAGGAGACCTCTGTATGAGCCGAGAGAATTTTATGAGCTAAAATGGAGATATTGAGCAGAAAGAAAACAAAAATCATAACACTAAATAAAGACCGAAAAGTATTAATTAAAATAACGATCTAAAAATAGATTGTAAATAAACAATGATAGCAGGAACATAATAAAACTATATTAACTAGATATTTCGCGGTTCACTAGCCTATTTTCGACTTGACCTCACATGACATTTGACCTTGGCACGTGACCTTTGACCTTGGCACGTGACCTTTGACCTCCAACCTTTCAATATAGGTCAATTTTACATTTATAGCACATTTTTCAACTTAACCTCACATGACCTTTCACCTTTCAACATGACCTCATCAACATAATTATGAGGGATCCCATGGTGCACCTATGACAGAAGTCTGGTTCCAATTGAAGTTCAACTTTTCAATTGAGCTCAATAAAAAAAAAATAACAATTTAGTGACACACACATCCACACACACACACACACACACACGCACAATAGATTGCTAAGTGGTCCTGCCAGCAATAGCTGGTGGCCCACAAAAACTAGGTGGAAATCAATCAGTACCATGTCAAAATAAGCATTACACAAGAAAAAAATGTGAAATTCCCCACTCCAGCCTAGTATTGCCTTCATCAGGTGTGAAAGAGAGCCATCATAAAACTGAAGCGACGGTACAAAGAACGAGGTCAAATCATGTATGTACACAAACCTATTCGGGTAATAGAAAGGCCTGATGGAGATACCTGTTGGATGATGTAATTATTCACACACTGACCTATATATAATAGCTTACATACCAGAGCATAATAAACTGATGACCACATCACCCAGAACTTTTCAAGAAACAAACAAAGAAAAACACCAAAAACATCATAAAAAAAGCACCCGTATTTTGCCCAAGAGTGCAAAAGATTAAGGCTGATTAAAAAAAGGCATGATTAAACCGTTGGTCACATTGTCTACAGAAAGTTTAAACATGCTCTATATCATAGTTTGATTATTAAGTTCCCACGCACAACTGATAATAGCCTCGTCCCGAATGTGCAGATTATCACCAACAAATTAGAACAAACTGGGGGTTGAGGTTAGGTTACAGAATGCTTATTTAAAACGTACATCATGAAAGTGAAGTAAAAACGTATATCATGTGCTATCATAACGACATAAGCAATTTGTTAAAAGTTTTAATTGTTTCAATAAATATGGAGTAAACCGTCAAACATATGACCTGATTTATTGGTTTAAATATATAACAAACCCATGCATAATTAGTAACGCTGACGGATTTGGCGTCATGATTCTATTAACTCCATTTTGAAACTCGGCAAGTCCTGGTTTTGATGCTACATGAGCAGGAAGGGCTTTCCATAAGCCTACAAGAATGGGAGAAATGGTCTTCTGTTGGAGGCCAAGTTGAACCTTGGGACTTTCCAGCAATGTCATGAGACCTGACGAGAGCTAAGGCGAAGATCAACTGAGAGCAGCTCAGCGAGATCTGGTGCTTTTCCATACAAACATGCGATGGAAAGATGACTATTCCACTGCCCGCCGATGACCAATATTGTATGTAATGAGTGATTAGCTAACTCTCGGGGATACCAATGCTGGATATGGCACGTCTCTGGATTGCATCTAGTTATCGATAGTGAAGTGGGTGTTCTCACACCCATGCTGAACTTGCATAATTCCATGTTTGATCGACCATGGATGGTTTTTTCTTCTTTCTTTCTTTCTTTCTTTCTTTCTTTCTTTCTTTCCTTTCTTTCTTTCTTCTTTCTTTCTTGCTTTCTTTCGTTCTTCTTTCTTCTCTTCTTTCCTTTCTTCTTTCTTTCTTTGCTTTCTTTCGTCTTTCTTTCTTTCTTTCCTTTTATGATGCTACAAGCTAAATTGTGTTGTTAATTTTTTTTTAGTAACCGAAAATATACAGTAGTCCATGGTGGCAATTGTAATATCCCAATTACAGCTTCCAATTAAAATGGTATGTCGGATTACATTCTATTCAATGAACGTATGTTAGTGATGCCCTTCTGCGCGAAGCAGAGAAAGATATGTTGTAATCGGGTAGGTACCTTTAAAACTGAACATTTGCTTTAGGTGAAATAAGAACTATTCGAGATGGAGATTTGAGAACTCAGAAGATTTTCTCAGGCTGTTGAAAACTCGAAGCTTATAACTCTTGCAGTGGCCTCTTCCTGAATATCTCTCACAATACATATACGGTAAACTAAATTTTCATTTTGAAATATTTAAAAAAGCTAATGTGGATGATACCGTTGCATTTGAATACAATTTATTCCAAAAATGCCTAATAACGACAGTATAGTTTTTGTTAGCAAATGTAGAGATATATACGTGCGACGCGACTATGGCTATTGTCCCTGAAGCACACGTCTTGGTTATTTCATCTTCCATGTGGATGACATAGAGTTACTCAGCTAGGGAGAAGAATCCCAAGTCGTCTTGCCATAGTGATTTTTGTTTAACGGTCTTCGAGATATTGTGTAATTGAGTCCTGTCTTAGGCTAGAACCGCAATGTTCATGGGATTCCTATAGAGGGACAACTCAAACTCAGATCTAATTAAACTCAGATTAAGCCAACCTGCTAGTTCGCGGGGCAAGATTCTTTCAATCCATCTTTCCTCCTCCGTCTCTTTACCTTCCGATTGTACTTACAAGAAGTGGGTCGCCATAATGACCTGATCATCAACACAGTTTTGCAGAGCTACATCAATACTTCAACATATTAAAGATTTTTGCACAGTTGTGTATAGGTAATTGTCCAATAAAAATATACCTGTTAAAATTGTGCATCTGTATAACAGAAACGGAATATTTGAAATTGGAATTGGGGATTATCTATTAACTAAACGGTGGTTACCCCATAGTTCTGTTATGAAAAACATTTCTCACCAACCATTGGCTTTTCCCTTGACGCACCTTTTTTTTTACAGTATTTTGTATTTTTTTACTTTCTTTTTTAGTTTTTGTTATGTTATAATACCTTTTGGGCCTTTGCCCCCCCCACTTTACCCCCCTCCTGTCTGCTACTCTACCCCCCCCCCCTTTTTTTTTTTCCCCTCTTTCCTTTCTTTTATCCCTTCTCCTCTTTTTCCCCCTCCCCCCCCCCTTTTTTAAATAGTCAAACTTAGATATAAAGATAGTACCTAAATGTAAATCTTCATAAAGTTTGAGCTGAATCAGATTTT
The DNA here is from genome assembly GCA_023653785.1 of Ophioderma brevispina. NCBI lineage: Eukaryota > Metazoa > Echinodermata > Ophiuroidea > Amphilepidida > Ophiodermatidae > Ophioderma > Ophioderma brevispina. The sequence goes on along the minus strand of JAMKCH010054410.1, from coordinate 22,594 downwards.
CGTTTTGAGCAGTAAGCATTTAGTGTAAACAGTACCCATAGGCTATGTGTCTTACAAAAAATTTTAGAATGAGGAATCGTTTAATTTAGCTTTTCACACAGTGATCAGTTTATGGACAAAGCGTCATGTAGTTGAAAATGGAGGGCGCATTCTTGGGGAAATTACAGTCAGCCTTTAGAATATAATCGGGATTTCCGATTCTAATTATTCTAATTTACAAAAGTTCCTTCTGTTGTGACAAATTGGCTATTATAACAACACCATCCAAATTGATAGTGGGAATTCCAACACCCTCTTAAAAATGCACGGGAACTCACATTGTGAAATCCAAAGTGTTTTGGAATTCCATTAATAAATTCCAGAAGTGCATGGGAATTCCCAGGATGGTAATCGTAAAAACCCATATTAGATCAATTTGCAATGAATAATTTTCCCTGTCCAACCAAGGGGTTTCTCCTAATTATCATGACCTGGGGTTACCTCACCTCACCCGATTGTCGTATATTAATACCTTCTTCGGAAGAGAAGTACCACATGCTAGAACAACACAGGAATATCACAGACAGTTGATTTTTTGTACCAATAGATAGCTTAGGTCCTCCTCTTTCGATTGATATCAAAAATGGTACCAACATGCCTGCATTACGTCACAATGACGTCATAAATTTTTTTTTTTTTTTTTAAAAATGTTCAATTTCCATAGACACAGTTTAGAATAGGGGAAAATAAGTCAATTTTTCGCCAAAATGTTCATGCGGTTTTCGGCTATCTTGTGGAAAAATGGACTAGATTTATATAATGAGAGAATTTTGATGAGGTGCTATAATGTTTTTGAGTGGCCCAAAATTGCAAAATTATTCAATTTTCCACCCATATCAGTATTTTCCATACTTTCCTCAAAATATGAAAATCGTTTTCCCTACTGACGTATACACTGGGTGTTAGGGACTTTATTGATACCAATGGAACAAGAAGAAGTCAATAAGCTAACATGTGGTATCAAATTTACGGGAATCGGATTTTCAGTAACGAAAATCAAGGGGCACCCCGGGAGTTTTGTTACAAAATATTGCTTAGGTTAAGGGACAAAGTAATCTGTTTGGTATCAACAATCTTATCATGTCTTTACTGCTTCGCCACGTTCACCTGTTGCTTTGCACTGATTGTAAAAACAATAATTGTCAATGTTCCTCGTCCTGTATCGTCCTGTCATGTTCTTGCTGTCAGGTCTTGTCCCAGTAGTTAAATTATTAATCATAATCATTGCTAATTTTAGGTGGCGGGCATGCTCAAAGTCCATCAGACTTATTATGGCCTCTCCCGCATTTTGATATACATGCATTTCAACATTCTGTATATTATTTTCCCCTCTTACATATGTCAATATTTATTCCAATAATAACAAGTAAATAAGTGATAGTATGTAATGTATTGGCTGAATGATAAGTAATAAAACTAATGTGATATTGAATTTGAATTTGAATCAGTGTGTAGCTAATATCTCCGCTTTTCTTTAAAATAAAGTACAACAATAAGGTTTAACAAATACGTCAAAGTTACGTCATAATTGATAGCTTATTTATAAAGTTATTTGTAAGCAAATCTCCAAAATCAAGGGTTTTGCCATACAAGCGATGGATTTATTGCCAAATTGAAGTAAAGCATACCACATTATAAGACAAACGGCATTTGATTTAGCGCCTTTTCAAAACAAGGTCAAAGCGATTTACAAAATAGATAGTAATTACTATTTAGACTAAAAACATTGTAATACAAACAGGATGTAAAAGATGAAACCATGAGATAAGTACTTAACATCAAACGTATCAAATAAAAAAACAAAACAGCTGCACAATAAATATCCATGTGAGGCAATAACAAAAAAACTAATTTTAGCACACGATCAACTCTTCGGAAATAGATGAAATTTTAGAGCTTTCTTAAAAGTAACAATGGACTGGAGTGGCGAACCAGAGATAGGCAAAGAGTTCATAGGCTAGGGGCCGCATTGCTGAAAGTGAAAGCCCTGTCACCCACTGACCTTGTGCGGGAAACAGGGGGGAGCGTCTTGTCATCCTGCAGCTGCAAATCCGCTGCTAAGGAATTATACAAAGAGAGGGAGGCGGACAAACCCACCGCCGCCACAAGAGGGCAAGGGGCCGGAAAGGCCCGGGGAAGGAGAAAGCAGAAGCGGAAAGACAAAGCGCGTCAAGAAGGGAGACGAACAAAAAAAAAAAACCCAGGGGACGGACTCTTCTGGAGCTCTTTAAGGAGTCGTGTGGCTGGTGTCCTTCTATAGATTGAACACCAGCCTGTTGCTCTATTCTGCAAATCTGAAGTTTACTCCATCTCTGGCCGAATTCCATACAAACGTGATTGGCATAGTCAATGCGAGATAAAATCAGTGCGGATGAGATGATGACAACTCTCAAATGGGATAAAGCGGCGGATCCGGTACATATTGCGAAGGTGGAAGTTAATGATGACCTTAATGATGTTTTTTTTTTTATCATTTAATGGTATTTACATGTTAATGAGGACCTTTACAGGTTCAGTATAGACATTGTCTGATCAAACAACGACACCAAGGTTCTAATTGCCGAGGACTGGGGAAACATCCAATGTCCCGCCCCTGATGGTAATATCTTTGAGGCGATGTGTAATAGGATGAAAATTCGATGAAAATTCTGTCTTTCATCATTAAATCCTGGAGTTTGTTACAGCGCATCCCACTCACTGATTTCATCCATACAAAGAGGAGTCTTTTGGCAGCATGTTTGGCATCACCATCAATCTTAGATTAAATGTCAATAGAGCTGCACATCATCAGCGTACATGTGGTAAGCAATAAGTGTGCTCGATGATGATGCGATACAGTATGTGTTCATTATGAAAAAGAGAGGCCCGCCCACAGAACCCGAGGAAGACCGAAAGGGAGATGATGATAGTTGTTTGAAATTGCATCCCAATGCAAACGAAAAGAGCGGTTTGACAGTGTAAGGACAGAATACCACTGTTAGGCAGTACCTTGAATTTGAAAGTATCACGTAACCATCCAAAAGAATGCATGTCCAAGTATCAAAAGCTGCAGAAAAGATCTTTGGTTCTTTTTTCTTCCCTACTCCTTCTTTTTTTTTTTTTCTGTGTTTTTTTTTTTTATGTGATGTGTGGGATTACGTTATGGCGCGAGAGAGTTTTTATAGCAGCACAATAGCAAGCCTTACTGTTGTGAATTGCCATTGTGAGGATGATCGGTCTTGACAGGCGAGAAGTGCCGTTTTCAGTGCTGTGTCGTATTGTAAGCTGACTAAATTCTCATGTCATGAGACAAGTGATCCTATTTTGGCACTCACTATTTTCTCAATGAACGTAGACACGCAGCTAATTTTTGACACAGGGCGATAGTTTTTGAGCCCCTCTTTGTCTAGGGAAGGCTTTTTGACATGACATGTTATTACTCTAAAAACTAAGAACAAAATACACATAGTCATGTCATAGTACAGAATAGCTTGCTTGCTACACTATGAACACGCAATATGCAAGTGATTGCCGTCTACCCGTAACATCATAAGTACCACAGCATACAGTTATGAAAGTGGCAACCCCTTCGACTTTCCGACTTTGACGGGGACACCCCTGACTCTTCTGAAGGTGGTACATTCCCCATTTTTTTCGTTAAATAACTTTACCACAAACTAGTATGGTTAATTCTAATCAAGCACTATCGGTAGTTGTGTGCTTAAGAACATTCCGATCAGTGCAAAGTGAGAGTCAATTGTTATCCTAAAAAAATATCCTTCGGTCATTTTTTAAAGACGGTAGAACAATGACGTATGATAATGCAATTTTTGGATGCATATCAGTGGCGGATCCGGATGAAAAAATGTCAAAATTACCGGGGGCGGCATCGAAGGCTGAAACTGTCAAAATGGGCTGACTTTGCAAAATTTGCAGAATTTACCGGGAGGCGCGCCCCCCTCCGCCCCTTCCTAGATCCGCGCCTGTATATACACATTTAACGCAAATGTCAGAAAATTTTCTAAAGGGCGATAAATGCGACTACGACCGAAGTTTGACCACCAAAAAATAAAATTACAAACATTTGATATATCATTCTGTATGGTGTGTACCGCAATGTAAATTTGGAGTCGCCATCACCATGATCATCTAGCCTGCACGTCAATTTGCTGAAGACGGTTTACATGAAAATTTCTAAAATACTTATTGTGTAGAACTATTTGGTGAGACTTTTTTCGTTGGTTAAAGAATACTTGAAAGATTGACATAACGGTTCGTGAATACAGCAAAAGCCACAAGTCTAGCATTATTCCAATCCAATATGGGACAGGATTATTCACAATCTCGGCGTTTTATACAGGTCTCCGTCGGAATAGTTAAACAGTATTTCGTAGCCTCTTTGCTAATCATTGCACTATGCAAAAAGTACATGGAAGAATTGGTCCACTGAACATGATGACAACATTCTGTGGTGGGACGTAGTCCATAATGTCAAAGATGGCTCTAAATATAGTGTTGTTAAAATAATCCTCCGTGGTGTAACTTCACAGCGAACAGATTTGCGTGAGCTGTTGTATTTCGCTTTGAAAGGAAACGATTTCCCGCCGACGTGGAACACCTACGCTTTCTCAATGTTGTATTTCCCTCCGTCGTGGAACGCCGACGCTTTATCAATATGGAGTTTAGGTTGCATTGAAAAAAGTATTATAAGCATCTTATAAGAAGAAACCGTCAAAGAAAAAGGTATTAAAACATACTGGATTGTACTCACAAAGCAATTTAATGATGTTTGCAGCATCCAAAGTTCGTTTTTGGTGAATTACAGACAGTGATTGTATGTATTTCCCACATGGCAAACTGCATGAAGTGAAGTAATATCCACAGTGTACGATGTCCCCAAAAAATACCCAAAATGAGTATTGGCTGGTTGTAAAGCTTTATAGACATATATACATAGCGCACCAAAAAACAAAATTCAACTGCCCGTAAGGGTAAAACAGGACGATTTTCTATGATCCGGGGTAATTTAATTCAGCAGACGGTGGAACCTGTGTTTAACACAAGAAAAATAAACAGTTTTCAGCTGTATGCCAGTCTGTGACCTTTGTGGCTTGATATCAATGGGTACGAGTTATATGATATTCATTATACACGGTTGTCGATTATAGTTACGGCAAATGTTTCCAGCAGTGATGTACATCTTATGAATGATAAAACAAATGATGCAGACTAATTTTAAAAGTCAAATAAGACACTTTTTGGACTAATTAATATTCTCAGTGTAATAGCGACCCATACATACAAAAAAAGTGGTGCTTGATGAATTATTTTTTAGATTTCTTTAGTTTAGGGGAGGGGAATATGCTCCACTTCTCGCATGATTACTGTAATCTGTGACCTAATTGGATCAGACAGTGAACCAATAAAATTAGTGGTAGAGCGCCTTGAACAAGGCCTACCTTGACAGTTAAGTTTATGATATTCATATATTTGAAAACTATGCAGTTTTGAAAACCGTACATTTTTGTTTTGTGCTTTTCGAGACATGTAAAAATGATTGCGAATGTACCTTTGCCAAACATTGATTATTTGTTTTCCTCCAAAGGGTTCCAGTGTGTTGTATCACTAAGATGCGCTTGCAGTAGTAAAGATTGGGTGCTCTCTTTCTTGCATGGCATTGAAATTTTATGATGATGTTTTAAAACTACTATACGACACAACAGGAATTTGGAGGGTCCCAAGCAAGCAAACCAACCTGTATGGAATCATATTGGACGTGAAATGAACAGTGATGCAAAAGAGATCAATGTCTAGATTCTTGACGTTTGAATTAGTTTCAGAGCCAAATTGTGTATATGTAGGAGTGCTGAATCAGCATTTTATATTCATAAATCGTCCTGTCCGTATCCGTAATGATCTTCATTTATGTTCACACAGAGATCAACTTCTATATCCACCTTATTCGGACACAAATGTTTTGGAAATATTATTTCACCGATATAAAACCGAATATTGTTAATATTAATAATAATTATGAATCTGGTCTGCAATTATGCATCTGGTCTGAAGTGCGAATAGTGCGCACCGCCCAAACAATGCACAACGCGCAAAAAATCATGAATTATGAAATGCAATACATGTACAAATAAAAACAATTTTTTATTAGTTTTGAAGCCATTTTTTTAAAATCTATTTTTTGTCATAGTCAGCATAAAATAATAAGCGAGCGCGAAGCGAAGCTCTTATGACTAAACGGCGTATGTACATATTGAAGCTATTGAAAATATATAGTCTGACAGGTTTTAAAAAAATACCAGACCCTCATTGGATTACCCCTTTTCGTATTACCATTAACGCTACGGAGTTATTAATCGACGGGAATCGCCATCGCCACGGCATTCGCCATTGGAATATTGAATGTGTTTTTTTTGTCGTCAGATATTCACAAGTAATTTGTTGTAAAACTATCCATTCTGTGGATTATTTGTTTTCTCGCAAGATTTTGACTTGTACTTGTTTTTCTCACACATTAAACCTATGATTAATTTGGGTTGTGATGATATTTTAAAAATATGCTGGGAATAATTAAATACGATAAATAATATTTTAAAATAAAACTAATAAATAAAATTTCACCTAATAGATGCGACATTTTAAATCGTTTAATTTCTTCAGGGGTCAGGCGGCAAGAAATCCTCATTTTAGATGTTGTTCATTGGTTTAAACGTAAAAAGCCAGGGATTACGGCAAAACAAACATTTTTTGATGACTTGGCTGTCATCAAAGTAGAAAGATTATACCACGACTTAAAACCAGGGGGGGGGGGCGGACACGACTGCTGGATTTGGGACATTTTCAAAAACTGATTCGATTTACTAAAGAAGTACAACGCATAATGCATATGCTTGCAAAATACTTAGCATTATTTGACCTCATTTTTATTGTCATTGACCCTTTTGTTGACACAATATCTGGAGATATGTAAGTCACACAGATCTGAAACTTGGGGGACTGCGAGGTACAGATTCTCGAAATGATTAGATATACAACAGTACATTGTTCCCCCCTTCGGGTTATGGGAAATGTCCTGGGGTACAAGACATGGTCCTGGGGTATGGTGACATTGTCCTGGGGATATGGGACATTGTCCTGGAGTATGGGACATTGTCCTGGGTATGGACATGTCATGGGTATTGGACATTGTCCTGGGGTAGGGACATGTCCTGGAGTATGAAACATTGTACTGGGGGTATGGGAATGCTCTGGAGGTATGGAATTGGCCTGGAGGTATAGAAATTGTCCTGGGTATGGGAATTGTCCTGTGTATGGGACCTGGTCCTGGGGTATGGGAAATGGTTGCGGGGGATATGGAACATTGTCCTGGAGGTATGGGACCTTGTCCTCGAGGTATGGCGGAAATGTCCTGGGGTATGGGACATTGTCCTGGGGATATGGACATTGTCTTGGAGTAATGGGAAATGTATGGAGGTATGGACATCGTACCTGGAGTGGTATGGGACATCGTCCCTGGAGGTATGGAACTTGTTTCTGGGTGGAGGGCATTGTCCGTGGGGTATGGGATATTATCCTGGAGGTATGAGGAAATTGTCCTGGGGTATGGGAAATTGTTCTGGGTATGGGCCATTGCCTGGGGATGGGAATGTCCTGGGGACAGTGTCCTGGGGTTATAAGACAATTGTCATGGGGTATGGGACATGGTCCTGGGGTTAGGACATTGTCCTGGGGAAAGGGTCATTGTCCTGGGGGATGGGACAGTGTCGTGGGGATATGGGACATGTTGGGAGATGAAAACGCTGTTCCTGGGATAGGGACATTTTTCCCGGGAGTATGGGACCATTTTCCTTGGATGGGTATGGGACATTGTCTGGGGTATGGGACATTGTCATGAAGTATTGGGACATTGTCCTGGAATATGGACATTGTCCTGGAGGTTTTATGGGACATGTCCTGGACCGGTTTAGGGGACATGGTCCCGGGTAGGGGACATTGTCATGGAGGTATGAGACATTGTCCTGGAGGGAGGGGACAGGGCGGGGGCGGAGGGGACAGGGGCCGGGGAGAGGAGGGGACAGGGCAGGGGGAGAGGGAAAGGGCCGGGAGGTAGGGGACCGGGGGCCGGAGGGAGGGGACAGGGCCGGGGGGAGGAGGACAATAGGGACAGGGGGAACAGGAAGGAGGGGGACAGGGGGGTGAGAGGGGAAGGGCGGACGCAGAATGAAGGGGCGGGGGAGCAGAGAACCGAAAAACGGGAAAGGGGGGCAGGGCAGAAGAGGAGGCGAGGGAAACCAAGCATGAAAAAGGCAAACAACAAATAAAAAAAAAGGCAAAAAAGCAAACCCGGGAAGAAAAAATAAGGAATGCAAAACACAAAAAAAGTTCAAAAAACAAAAACAAAAAAAAAACAGTCAGCCAGGGCCAGCAAAAGAACAAATAAAAAAAAGGCAAAAAAAGCGCTTAAAGGGTCAAAAACAGCAGCAAAAAAAAACAGGGAAAAAGGGAAATGAAAAAGGTTTTAAAAAAAGAAAAAACCTAAAAAATTAAAAAAAAAAAAAAAAAAAAAATCAAAATTCAGGCAAACACAAAAAAAAAAAAATTCAAAAAAAAAAAATGAGCAAAAAACAGCATCACAAAAACAAAAAAAAAAAAATTTTCACAAATCAAACACATCAAATCCACATACATCAGACGACCTATGGGACCGAAGTCCCTATTCTTTACAAAGTGTCATTATTCGGCGAGGAAGTCGAAAGAATACGACTCTTTTCTTCTTAAACTAGGGGGGGGCCGGACACGATCTGGTGGATTTGGGGAATTTGGGATTTTAAACGGTAATTTAGGAAATTCTTGCGTGCATGTTATATGGCAAATATGACATAATAAAAGTGAATCTGAGGCTCGCTTCTCAGGTTCTACCTGCATATATAATTGATGAATGATTTTTTTCGGTATGATAAAGAAAAATATCACCCTCGCCCAAGAAAAATATCTGGCGTCTTGAACTCGCCCGATATTTTGATATAGGCTCGCGGAATATTCTGTTATCAACCGAAAGACATCCACTGTTATAGAAATTACTGGTAACATTGATAGAGCACGTGGAACGGACACAGGAAGTTATTGCGAAATGAAACTGGCTATTACTTCAATAACTTGTGTCCGAATAATAAAAACTGTTAAATATCTAAGGACTTAATCTGTATTTTTGAAGCACGGAAAATGTTAATTGTCAGTAATATTCTTGAATGTTTGTATACACATAATGTTACACTGAAAGTATTAATTTGTCAAGACAATGGTCTTATATCACACTGACCCAAATTGAAATAACTTAGTCTGCACGATATTTTTTTGTATCATTCAAGGGAACCAACCAGAAAAGGTTATTTGGTTTAAGTACGGCCCTTTGTAGCATTACAAATTATTTTTATGTTCATTACTTATAAATTTCACATTTGTTAAAATTGCATGACACAATTTAATGAATGATCAAAATTTCTGTTACACTTGTTATTTCCCTCAGGCATGACAATTCACATATACATACAAAAATTACATGCACAATATGCATTCATAATTGGTCAAAGGACTCTAATTAATATAACACTATAACCTCAATTCGTCACTTAATGTATCATACCAATAAAATTAATGTCGTTCATTGGAATTCTAAATAACACATTGACTGGATATTGTCTACTGAATATGTGATTCAATCAACTATACAGCCCTTGTCTCAAAAAACAAATGTGGTACAATCAGAAAAAAATGGGATAAATAGGAAATTTCAAACATAAGTCATTCTTACTGGCATCATACTTAAAGAATAAAGGCCAGGCTTCCAATGTGTTTGTTTCATTTATCTGCCTATTTTGTCAATCCAGAGATTATAAATCAATTTAGTGCGATACACCAAAATCGTTTTTGTGCCACTTTTATGCATGGAAATGGTGCTGTTCGCGCAATTATGCCATGCGGTCTTGAAGCACACCAAAAGATTGCAACTTGACACAAAGAAACAAAACACAGAGTAAAGTAAAACAAAGGAAGTCTAGTTTTAATGACACAGTTTAATAGTCAACATAATCAGTTCAATGATAAATAGCATTCTTTCCTAAAAAAAAACAAGAAAAATAGTTATTTCACACAATGAAATGGATAGCTGGGAATTTATTACAAAAATTGGTATTTGTTAACACATGACGAAGGAATTAATTGCAACCAAAATAACACACTCCAAATCCAAAGAAATGGTAAAAAGTATTGAACTATCTATGTGCATTTACTAGTGTTTGAACCGTGAAGTCAATAAAATATGAATTTGGAAGCAATGGTAGCAAAGAGTGGTTGGAATTGGTGTTCCTGATACTTCAAAGAAAAATAAAACTCTCTCAACCAGGTTGACTGTACGACTCATGGTTCTTATAACAAACAACGGTAATCGAATGTTTACTTTATATGAAAGCCAGAGAACTTTACTGATCATAATGTTCCACCACTGAGGTAATTGTTTTGCATCTTTGGATTATTTTATGAGTAATATTTTTAAAGGAATTGTATATCTGTTTCAGGCCCCCCCGTGGGAATAACTTGCTTTTTATAAAGAATTCGGTTCCACCGTTCCTGCACTCAAACAGAATAGTGGCACAAAGTCGATTTTGTGTTCCGCAGTAAACTGAGTTATCTCTCGGATGAAACAAGCAAATGAGATGAGATGAAAACCAAAAAATCTTGAAAAAGCTGCCGTCTGTTCTCGTTAATATGCATAGCACAACGGGATCTACTTATGTGAGATATGATATTGAAAAAAAAAATCGTTTTTGGGTGTCCTGTACATTTTTTGTTTGAGACCAGGCTGGTTAGACTTAAAGAAGCAAAAAAAAAAAAATCCATTTTTTCAATGAATTATAATAATTAAACACGTTTCCGCCATAGTCATAATCAGGCGTTTGTGATGAAAATTGTAACCGTTAAGTCTTATCACAAACTCTCATTAGAATAAAACGATATCGACTAACCTTAGTTGCAAAATATATTTCTTACGATCTAGAGCATGGAATACCAATATATTCCTTAGGGAGTGTTCATAAATACTTTGGTGGGGGGGATTGGAGGGGGTAAAAGTGGAGCTTCGGACATTCAAAACATTTTGATCCCCCTTTTTTTAGGTTCGAAATTTTTTTGATCCCCCACCCTTTAAAGGTCTTAAAATTTTTTGATCCACCCAATATACTGAGGCCCCGCAAGTAAAGGTTAGAAATGGACGATTTGCGATCATGGGGACTAGCAAGTTGTATGGATATCTCATTCTGTAAACTCTTGCACTTTCTTAAAACAAATTTGTTGGGCTGGGAAATATTACAATAGCATATTTGTGTACGGCAATCAAATGTGAAATTCGGATGATATTAGAAAAGTTGTAGAGAAACGATTGGCTGTTGTAGCCTGGGGTGATGTGTGGCGGGGGTGTGTGTCCCCCTCCGCGCGAAGCCCGGAAGCATCGCCCCCGCCCCCCGGTAATCACTTCCAGTACAATTTTCTCTTGACAAAACAGCCATGGCATAAATTTTTTGAAATTGTAATTTTTTAAAATGATCAAATTAAGTGCCATTTAGAAAGCTAAACTGTCGAATGAATGTAATTGTTAGAAAAAAATGTGAGCGACATCACAAAACTATACCCATTTTTAACAAAAAACTATGGTAAAATATGAGGTTATTTTGGTCAAAAAACATGAACAAGGCATCACATGGGGGGGGCCGATGCTCGTTATTGCCATCCCTCATCAAACCAAACCCTAATGAGGGGATATATCCCCCATCCCCCAGGATTTATGGCCTATGCTTGCCAAAGAAACACAATTGATATTTCCAAAGTGGTCTCACAATAAATGATAATACCTTAGTATGGGCATAATGGGATTAAAAAGTAAAGTCTTAAAGCAAAAGACGTAGCCAACACATTTTTTGGAAGGCGCCCCCAATTTTCAGGAAATTGGAGATTTTACACGGTTGCATTGGTAATGGCTAGTAAACTACCACTGTGAAGGTTAGCTCGAAATTATCTATGTGTCACAAACGGAAAGAGAATTTGTACTAGAATAATATATCGGGGATCCGATAATAGTTTAACGGCTGCTGGAAACGGGCCTTCCAATGTGAACCGAGCCGGGAAATAGCGCCCATTGGTCCTGTCTACGCTCATCCATTAGTTGTTTTAATTAGTTCGGCAAGTCAAGTAGAGGTTATTTTCTCGAATGGGCCATATTCATTCATGACGGATCATTAAACGCTAGCATTTCAGCTTGCCGTTAAGTCCAATCTGCGGGGATCCAACTTTTGTAATTACAAAATCGCTCTTTTGAGAACTACGATTGTTAGATTCTCGTTCGCAGTATAGTTTACTAGACCATTACCAACGTCGTAAACTGTGAAAAATATCAAATTTGAAAAATTGGGGGCGCTACTTCAAAAATGTGCCACATATGCTTTAAAGAGGGAAAGGTTTGTTTTTAATGTATCGCATGAGCATTCGCAGAGTAGTCTACATACCCCATTCAATAAAACCTCAATTCAAAAGGAAATGCTGATGGCTGATGCAAAAAAAAATTATGTCTGGTTGTAGAAGCCTAGTAATTCACAAAGGGAATAGGTAACATAGTAGTGAAGTTGTTTCTTGACTAAAAGACTAGGGTGGCCACAAAAGTGAACATGGGACCGATCATACGGGAGTGGGCACAGGAAAGGTGCCTTCGTCCGACGCTTCGCGCGGAACCCTTTCAATATTCGGTTTCAGGACGGGGACACAATTTCTCATGGAAAAGTTCCCAAAATGCAAGCAAATAGGATGAATTTACTTGTAAAGTTAAGTTTTGATGGAGCAATAATGTCCTTAAACAATTTTTTGATCCACCCTAATACCGGGTGGAATTTTTTGATCCCCCTTGGGGACCCCTAAAATTTTTGATCCCCCCTCATATTTCCCAATTCCCCCACCAGAGAATTTATGAACACTCCCTTACAGTTCCGTAAATGTACAAAATTTTTTAAATTGGCTTTTTTTAAAAATAAACCTAGGTGACCTTTAAATTATATACATTTTATATATTAAAAAGCTATATATAAAGTAATCATATACTTTGACATAGCAAGCGTCGAAATGTCTGGCTGTGACAATGATGAAGGTGCTAGTGGTGAAAATAAAGAAAGATGAGCGCAGGCAGACTTAAAGCATATTAAGAGTTTTATCCAAACGAGAATAATACCCGAGCTTTAAACCCTAAGTAATGTACATTGTTTAAAGGTATTTTGAATGTTGTAATAAGGGGGTCACATTGCTTTTGGACAGTGGCGTGCCACCCGGAGTTTTGGACTGCCACCACAAGCCCCACCGTACCCCAAAATCTATTAAACAGAATTTGTTACCCCGTAAAGGGATAGGAGAAGATCTTTCCCTAAGGATGCTGTGTTTGTTGGTGTGACGCGATACCACAATACCACCCAATGCCCCGGGTTCGATTCCCACTGCGGAAACGGTGCCGTACCGTATGATTTCTCTGAGTACTTACTGCTCTACACCTGCAGTCTAAAATCGGACTTTAATAGATAAAGCTTCCTTGTCGCTTCGGGAGTACTCGCTCAACGCGCCTCCGCAGAATGGCACACCTGAGCACCTTCCGGTCAGAAACTAGAAAAAGACTATGAGTGTGGCCGACCATTTGCCCCTATCTGTAATATTAATCATTATACCAAAAACTTGTGAGTAAAGAAGGCTTATCCATTATTAGTTTTATTTGCTTCCACAAGATCATAGTTTCCCATCGGCGCACAAAGGGGAACACTACCTGTATTATCAATCATACTATCATTTATATTGCCCCAGCCTCCATGTCTGCGAGCCGACCTTGACACATTTAGTCGCTAATTAACCCACCGGTGATGAAGCTATGTCCTTACATAAAGTCAATCAATACTAATCCATTTGGCGTAATTACTTCCACTTCTTGGCCCATGATGAGTCCGTAAGACCCGTCATCCTGTATGCACTTCATCATTGTCTGATCATCTTTGTAGTGTGCCGCAAAATGGTACCCCCACTTTTCGCCCATTCAACCTATTGCCTCTTCATTGATATTTGACAATCGGTTGCGGCTCGCGACTTAGGTCATTGGGGACCTTTTGTCAGACTTAATAGCAATACTAGCACCATTTTTGTCTAAGAGCGCCTCCATTTTTTCCTACTTTTTTGGTTAGATTTTCAATATAAATAAACGGATTTTGTACTTAGACATTAGGCGGTCCCGATTGTTATTTGTAATTTAACGGCCTCCGACGCTGGATTTAACGGCCAAAATGTTTTGTCTTCTACTAGAAATAAGCGCCATGCACCTCACGAAAATAAACCTCTACCTGACTTCCTGTATCGACGGGAACAAGCCCCAATGGATGACAATAGATACCTAGCATGGCCGACTTATTTCCACACTGTGTTTAGGAACTGTGAGCAGTCCTCATGACCCTGTCCTCACAGTCCATCTGCTATTGTATCTCCATTGTGTGTTGCAGGCTCATTGTAGGAATTACAGTCCAGTCATATGATGGTCCCCACGGTCCATTGCTCCCATGTATTCTCGCATGTGTATGCAAGCACGCTCACCTATGTATGAATACGATCTATGATGTCGACAGTCCACTGTCTATTGTATTCCTCATTTGTATGCTGCCACGCATCATTTTTTTGAAGGGCCGCCCCCCAATTTCGAAATTTGGGATTTTTACCGGTTGCAGTGGTAAATGGTAGTAAACTACACCGTGAATGGTTAAGCTCGAAAATGTCTTATGTGTCACACCGAAGGAATTTTGTACTAGCTAGACTAATTTATCGGGGGATCCCCGATAATAATTAAACGCCTGATGGAATGGCCTTCCAATGTGAATAGCCGGGAAATAGCGACATTGTACATGTTCTACGCTCATCCATTAGTTGTTTTTTTTTAATATTCGGGCAAAGTCAAGCTAGAGGTTATTTTCTCGAAGGGGCACTATTTCATTCATGGAAGAACATAAACGTAAGCATTTCCAGCTCTGCCGTTAAGTACCATCTGGGATCCCCATTTAATTACAAAATCGCTTCTTTTGGGGAGAAAATACGCATTTTGCATTCTCGTTCGCAGGTATGAGTTTCCTAGACAATTACAAACGTTAAACTGTTGCAAAACTAGCACAAATTTTGAAATTGGGGGCGCTCTTCAAAAAAATGTGCCAATATTGCTTTTAAATAGGAAAGGTGGTTTTTAATGTAGCATTGAAGCGTTCGAAGAGAGTTCATGCCCCAATCAATAAAACCTTCAATCAAAAAAGAAAATTGCTGATATGAAAAAAAAAATTATGTCTGGTTGTAGATAGCCTAGTAATCACAAAGGTGAAACTAGTTAAAATAGTAGTGAGTTGTTTCGTGACAAAAGATTTAGGGGGCCAAAACGTGGACATGGACCGACTATAGGGAGTGGGCACAGGAAAGGTGCCTTCGTCCGCGCTTCGCGCGGAAACCCTTGTAATATTCGGTTTTCAGGACCAATTTCTCATGAAAAGTTCAAAAATTGCAAATAGGATGATACTTTGGTAAAGTAAGTTTTGGAATGGAGCCAAAATGTCCTAAAATTTTGATCCCCCCTAATACAGGGTGGAAATTTTTGCTCCCCCCTTTTTGGGACCTTAAAATTTTTTTGTCCCCCACCCCACAAATTTCCAACCCCCCACCAGAGTATTATGAAACCACTCCCTTAAGTTCCGTTAAATTTACATTGCCGTGGTATTTAAGATGCGATAGTCTATCTTTAAATTATATAAATTTTATATATAAAAAGCTATATATAAAGTAATCAGGATACTTTGACATAGCAAGCGTCGAAATGTCTGGCTGTGACAATGAAAGTGATAGGGCTGTTGAAAATAAAGAAAGGGCATGAGCGCAGACTTTAACGCATTAAAGAGTTTTATCAAGAAAACGAGGAACTACACGAGCTTTAAACCATAAATACATTGTCTATGTATTAAAGGTAATTTTGGAAGTTTGTATAAGGGGGTCTAACATTTTGTTTTGGCAGTTGGCGTGCACCCGGAGTTGGACCTGCCCACAGCCCCAGTAACCCCAAATATATTAAAATGAATTTGTTCCCTTAAAGTGACCAGGAGAAGATTTTTAGGATACCAATACCACCAATCGGCAAGGTTCGATTCCTGCGGAGGAAACGGTGCCGTACGTGAATTTCTCTGAGTACTTAGGTTTACACTGCATCAAAATCGGACTTTACCAGAAAGCTTTCTTGTCTGTTTGGTTTACTCGCTCAGGCGCTCCGCAGAGGCAACCTGAGCACTTAGGTCAGAAGAAGACTCTGATTGTGGCCGCCCATTTTGCTATCTGTAAGTAACATATTTTCCCAAAAACTTGTTATCAAAGAAAACCAGGCTGATATTATTAGTTTTTAATTGCTCAAAGAATCATATCCCATCGGCACAACAGGGTCCTCTGTATTATCAAAAACACTCGGGCACAACAGGTCACTCTGTATAAATCAAAATAGCATTATATTGCAGTCCCTGTCTGCTAGCCGACCTTGACACATTTATGTCGCTTAATTAACCACGGTGAAGATATGTCCTTAACATTAACAGTCAATCAATACTAATCAATTTCGCGTCATACTTCCACTTCTGCCATCATGCGTCAGTAAGAGTCATCCTGTATGTCACTTACTCATTTCGATCATCTTTGGTTGTGTGCGCAAAATTGAATTTTCGCCCCATTTACATCTATTCCTCGATGATATTGAACAATCGTGCTGCATCGCGACTGTCATTGGACTTTGTCAGGACTTAAAGCATACTAGCACATTTTTGTCAAGAGCGCCTTCCATTTTTTCTACTTTTTTGGTTATATTTTCAAAGTAAATAAAGGATTTTGTAATTTAGAATTGGGATCCCGATTGTAATTTAACGGCGACGCTGGAAGGGCCAAAATTGTCCTTCTACTATGAAATAGCGCCATGCCACCTCACGAAAATAACCTCTACCTTGCTTCATTTATCGACGGAACAGCTAATGATATAATAGATACCTAATGGCTCTATTTCCCACTGTTAGGAACTGGAGAGTCCTATGATTCCCACAGTCCATCTGTCTATTGTATTCTCCATTGTGTGGGTTGCAGGCCATCATGTTGTTATGAATTACAGAGTCCTATGATTCCCACGGTCCATCTGTCTATTAATAATTCTCAAAAAAAAAAAAAAAAACCCATTGTGTACGCACGCATCATATGTTTATTGAATTTACGAGTCATATGATGTCAACAGTCCCCATCTGTCTATTGGTATTTTCCATTGTATGCTCACGCATCATTTTGTTTTGATGAATTACAGAGTCCTATGCTGTCTATTTGTGTTCTCCATTGTGTGCTGCCAGCATCATTTGTTTCACCACTTCCCCAATACCTCGTCTACAGGTCATGGTTTAATTATGTTTACTGCAACTAGAATTCTTTTGTCATGGGAGGCTCCTAACCAACATTTTAGTTTACTCGGGGTACATGGGTGTAGCTGCTGTGGAGAATAGTGCCCTATAGCTATAGTCCGGAGACTTTAGGGCCTAGGATTAATATAGTCCGGAGATATGCATAATTAGGAACTATAGTCCATCGGACTATGTTTTATAGGACTGTTAGTGCTTCAAGTAGGAATAAAAGTCAGAGTTGGAATATCAATCCTTACGAATCAATGTTCAAGACTATCTGGACTATCTGTGGAGTACCAAATATTTCGTGTTATTCGCTGCCTTGTAAATTTGAGCAATACCGTCTTGAAATGCAAACTAAATGTATTATTGATGTTGCTTTATTATTGCTTTCAACACGCCAGTGCCACAATGAACTACTTTTAGGAAGAATGTCATTCACCAATATGATTGAGGTATCTCTTTACACGAAATATGTTTAACTGGGAAGGTGTACAAAACTTTTCATATCTGCTTCAGTTTTCAAGCGATTTCTGTTATTTAAAAAAAAAACATCTAGTGTCAAGAATAAGTGCTACGGTTATGTTATTTACTGTGTATGGTTTTTAATTTTCTTTTTCTGCTTTTTTAAAAAGATAAAGTACGCGCCTTCTTTCCAGAATTACACTCAAACTCTTTACAAAGAAAAAAGATGCAACACTAACATTTGCTCATTTAAAAGCATTTAAGCCATTTTAGACTATTTCAAGTAACCTTAATCCGTTAAAATATATACCTTACGTTTATTAATATTTTAACCACATTGAGAAAAAAAGGAAAGTTGTGAAACTGACTGTTCAAGCGTTTAAAGTTACGTCCCAATTTCCGATCTTAATTACAAGTTGATGCCCGTTTAATCGGTGCAATGTAGTCACATATGGTAACACATCATTTGGCTTCATTCAATGAGGTATTATCCTGAAGTCATACTGAACATTTCACAAACTTCGATGGAAAGAGTCATGTGATAGACACACGTGGCACGGTGATCCAGATGTTGTCGACGTCTTCATACCCACCTATCCACCGCTCACGTAAAGTAGTTATGTTAAATAATGATAACAATAACAATAACAGATATTTATATAGCGCCTTAGCATTAAAGGGGCGTGTTCCGATCGTCTTTGGGACCCCCCCTGACTTACCCGGAAGTAGTATCGATTTCGATATCAGATGAAAGGCCGTATTTTTCTCATTATCGTCCTGAAATTTGAGCCCTCGAATCCATTTCATTCCCAAGATATAAACAAAAAACCGCCGTTTTAGTGGTTAACCACTTTTATTAGCACAGTATTGAATAGGGCTTTGCAACATGCATTATTGCGTCTACCATCAAAACCGCAAGTTTGTTTCCCACGGTACTTGATGGGGTGTATGTGCAAGTGCCAGGCTCTCATATCAAGTAGAGAACACAATATACATAAATCGGAACAACCACCTTTAAGAATGATCATGACCATAGCACGTTGGGTGAGTATAAAACGATTAGTGAGATGTTTGCAGCTAAATCCTAATTTTGGAGTTCCTACAGAACATTGAAATCTTACCTAAGAAATCATTAAATTGTCTCCAATTCCACTAGAGAAATCAATTACTTTGAAAATATCCAGGCAAAAATCCACTGAAAGAGGGTCCTTGCACTTTTTGCACTTTTCTGCAGCACAAATGTGATTACAGTTTTCATTTACTTAATGGTTTCTAATGAAATAGGCAATTCCATAGACGTATGAACACACGCATTAATTTAACGCTAATAATGTTATTATAAGCTCATCAAGTTCGTAATTGGGTTATCTGGATAATCTAAGAACAATCTGGTATATTCCAGAAGGTAGGAACTGGATTTATTTACACAGAGGGGGAATGGGGGATTTGTTTGTTTTGATAAGATGTTCGATAAGTCACTCAAATCGACAACTTGAATGACTTTTCTCAGATCCAATTCTATAAAATCGAGAGGTCTTCAAAATTCAATGATTTTGTATTTTTCTTAATCATTTGTTTTCATATTCAGCAAAGTGTGCGAATTTAGCATTTTAAATAAAGGAATAGATGTGGATTTTACAAGGGAAATATAGCCACAATAATACTTCCAAAATATGTCATAATAAAGTTTACAAACGAAACAACAGTTTACGGGCCGCGTCCTATTATGAAACAAGACGCTTTATGGTATTAACCGGGAGACTGAAAAATGATTGCAAGTTTTGCAACTGTATGAGCCGCTCTTAGTTTTTAACCTCGTCTAACCGGGATGGTGGATATTGCACCCCCCCCCCCCCCGAGTTTTCTCCCATTGCAAAACAAATGCGCGATTGTGACGCTAAATGATAAAATTGATAATCGTTTTTACATCCTTTGCGCACATTTTACGAAATTCATTCGGACCTACAACCTTACCACACCCTTACCCGGCTTGGGTCTGGGAGTGGGCCGAGGGGTTGTTGCGCCCCTATATACGGGTAAAACTGTTAAATTTGGTACACATTAACATTGCTCTTACATTAGAGAGTTTCCATGTGGTGCGTACCCCAGTGGTGGAAGCGCCCCCGCCTTCGACAAAACACTATCTGTTAAAGGGAGCAAAAAATGGGAAGGGACAGTGAGGAAGAAGAGAACAAAGGAAAAAAATGATTGAAACGGAGCGAAAAGGGAGAATATGGGAGGAACGAGGAATAAAAAGCAGACTAAGGGTGACCTGATTCACTTACTCGGAGCTTCAGCGAAGATGTAAGCATTTAGCCTAAGATCGGCCCATATGGCACACCCTTATCAAAGATGGTGCTGAAACATTGGAATCTCACAGAATCAGCAGGGCTGTGAGGGGAGGGGTGAGGGTCCATGCTCAAATTGGTCTCATCAGCTACATGTACACCCAAAAAACCCACAAATATTTGTCTTGCCATAGTCATCTTCATCACTGATAGCTGAGACTTCATTTTATAGTTAAATTTGCGTTTCTCTTTCTTATTTTGGCCAAATATCCGGTATGGAAAATCTATGGGGGTTGCAACTCGCTGGTTAGACGTCTAACAAACAATAGTATGGTTAGACAATGCTTAATTTAGGTTTTTCTTTAACCATTTCCAATAATCAATGTACTTTCAGTAACGCATGGTTCAGTAGTTCTTCTTACCCAAATAATTTTTCTAACGAAACTGTCATATACTTTGCTCAGAAAGATACTCTACAAACTACAAAAAATAAACAAATGTACAAATTCATTATTGAATTATTCAATTAATTCAATTATCCTAAAGGTACACCACATGATGGACAGCTTCTGTAGAGCAATTCGATTTCCAAAAAGAACACAGGTTCTCTTTCTCAGGATGGTATTAAATTAAAAGAGAACTTAATTCTTCAAATACTGTATAAGTTAAATCGCCTTACTTATTATGGCAAAACGTAGACAAAAAAAACCGAGTCTGGTATTTCAGTTCAAAGTGAAATACAGAGTCGATGACACCAGCTTACAAATATCTTGCAGTTTACAGCATAATAGATGGAACGCTTGCTCTATATATCACACTGAAGTACGTGAACACAATCGTGCATGAATATTATAGACCCATCAAAATAGTAATTTACCTTAATTTTGGTTGTTTGACTTAAGAGTTAACTCTAAAACCCATTTCCACCCAATTTACTTGTATTGGTGTAATTCTAGAATAAACATCTTGCAATCTCATTTACCACGTAATTAAACTTCACCTTCAATTTCATCGCTCACGAAGTCTGAAAATCAAAACTCAACCTTTAACTTCTTTTGCCAACTTTATATACTCCTAATTACCCAGATTTAATCCACACTAACTCATTGAATCGCGATTTTCTAACCCAATAAAATAAACTCGTATAGCAGGAGACGGTGTGAGTGTGCGCTTCCGGATTAAATTGTAAAATTTTAAACACAAATATGTTAGGCACTGATAATCCATAAATTGATGGAAGCACTTGCCAAACCCTCTTTATGGCCCAGCTTGGATTTTAAGGTTACACGTGGATCAAAACTTTAGATCTATCAGGCTCCCAATTAAATGTTCAGAAAAAGCACATGTCAACTATTTTCTCAGGTGTAGTCAACAAGGATTCGAAAAGGTCTGTTTACACTATTTTATGACTTATAGTTCGTATTTATTGGATAAAAACTCTGAAAATTGTAAAAGAAAGTCACTTTTTCCGTTGTACAGGGTCAAGTTAAAAGTTCATTGATGCAGGTAATATGAGGTGCAAATTATTTCCCTAACTTACAAGATTGAAATTAGGAATTTGCCTCATGTGTTATTCTTATATTTCACGATATCCAACAATAACCAAACACGAAAGATAGTCAAAACTATTCCTATATTTCATTTATGAGCTAAACCAACAATTTGCACCACGTTTGATATAAAATTGGATCCATTAAACCCAAATTAATTGGTCGAGCTATGAGTTGCAAAAATATTGGACGAGACGCAGTCGAGCCCAATATTTTAAAACACATAGTGAGACCAATTAATATTGGGTGCATATCATCCAATTTTATCTTTATCATGTTTTGATCCGATATTTTCCCACACTTGGACTCCTCAAAACATGTAAAATTACCACAATTGGAGCAACTTCAAATGTTTGATCCCTGTACAAACTAAAAAGTCTTTTTACCGTATTTGTCATAAAATAAGCGAATTTGTAATAAGAATCGGGATCCATGATTGTAATTTAATGGCGGAGGTGGAAACGCAAAATTTATGTCCGTCAATGATGAAATAGTGTCATCTCACGAAAATGATCTCTAACTTGACTTGCCCGAACCGACGGAAACACTAATGAATGAGCTTAGACACGTACGTATTGGAAGGACGTTTCCAGCAACCGTTGAATTATTATAGGAGATCTCCGATATTAATTATTCCTTCTTTTGCAACACATAGAGAGTTTTGAGCTCTACCATTCACAGGTATTATTCACTAGTCAATTACCAATGTAATTGTGTAACAATCTCAATATATTAGGAATATTGG
>JAMKCH010054409.1:0-10631 GCA_023653785.1 Ophioderma brevispina | reverse complement strand
GCAACCAACTGCCCATAGTTGTTCCATATGGATCCCCCCCTATGTTGATGAGGTCAAAGGTCATGTTCCAGGTCAAAAGTCAATTTGAGGTCATTTGAAAAAATCTTCTAAAAATGGTAAATTTACCTCAATTGCCAAGTTGAGGTTCAATTGGAACGAAACTTGTGTCATAGGTGCACCACGTATCCTCCATATAATCTTGATGATGTCAAGCATATGCAAGGTCACAGTCATGGAGCGCCCATCAGCTTATATCTTTGAATCTAGCGATGCGAAGCCGAGATCCACAAATTTCTACTTAAATTTGATCTGTGGGATTTTATTTGACTGAGATCATAAAGGAGCTGGGTAATTGACTCATCCTTGCCTGAAAAAAATCATTTGTGTCAGGATGGTTTCAAGATATGGTCCACGGAACAATACGATACGTCAGCAAAACAGACTTCCAGAGCAATCATTTTCTTATGCATTGAAAATCCCCAATGCCCCAAATCCCTGACACAAGACGGAAAACTGGTATTTTAGCACAACTGGCATGCATAATTTCCATATTTGAAATCCCGGTTGCCAAAACAATTTATGTGTCAAATTATCATGTCCATCCATCATGAAATAACCCATGGACAATTTAACGGTCTAAAGATTGTCATCCAAGTTGCTGAATTCCAAAATGTTTGCCAATATATGGGACTAATAAGGGGATTTGTATGTGATAACTAGATTGAACTTGGTACTCCAGTTGATTAACATGTTTTTCTTTCTTCATTTTTCTCCACGAAAGGTGCGGGTCTTACACCATGTGGGAATGATGGGTAAATTTCTCCATCACTGCATCTTACACATTGGTTTAATATATACACTGCAAGAACTGTATTCTCTCCTGTGAGGTTTGTAAACATGCACAATCACCAAAATAACTATCGCATTTGTGTCTTTCTCCGCGTAATATTGCATTATAACCTAGTCTTGTGTGAAGAATTCATGCTCTTCTTCGAACCCTTATTCCATATCTGTGTCGGGTCGACTTGTCATAACACGCCATGCCTTCCTATCTTTGGCCACACTCAGGTCTACCTGCTTTCCATCTTCTTAAATGTTGTCCTTCCATCTGTTCTTTGGCATTACTCGTCGTCTTCTTCCATCCACCTTCATTGCCCATCTCACCAAAACTCTGATCATCCATCCTTTATATATACATGAGCATACCGTCTCAGACGGGACTCTTGCACTTTCTCACTAATTCCTATTACACCCACCTCCTGCCTGATATCATCAATTCTCATGCGGTCAAACAGGGAGACCCCTCTAGTAGTTCTGAGGTACTTTATCTCTACTCTCTCCAATCTTCTTATGTAGCCGTCCTTCATTGCCCAGGCTTCAGCACCATATAGTAATGTGGGTCTCACATTAGACTTATAAATGAGGATCTTAAGATTCAAGGGCATACACTTGTCGATGACTACTCCACACACCTTTTGCCAAACACCACTGACACTCTGTAATCTAGCCTGTATCTCCCTTTCTAGCCCTCCACTTTTCTGAATCCAACTTTCCATATACTTGAAAGTATCAACCTGCTTCAGCACCTTCCCACCTACTTCTGCTGGTTGGTACCCAGTGTTGACACTAACATGACTTCGGTCTTCCTGATGCTCAACTTCATTCCATGACTGCTGAGCTCTTGGTACCAGCCACTCATCTTCTTTCCTAACTCATCCTCAGCTGCAGTGTAATGTATTATCATTTAGTAGACATGGATGGTAAATGCTGATTGGTTAATGTCCCAATTAATATCTTCCCGTATTACCAGAGTAATTACTCACTGGATATGAGCCCGTATTACGTAATGCTTACACCAAGTATCAAGTCCCCCTACTTTACATGCATTCAAATCTATAGATGTAATGATCTTGCGCATCTGTGGAAGAGACTGTTTTGTTCCAGCACCCTCTGAAGTGCACAATCCAAGATGGCCTTTTTGGTTCAACACAATCTGACAATGGTGTGACTGCTGCTGGCAATCCCAAACAAATATTTCTACTTGATACATTTTCCTACATTCTTTATGTACAAAAGTATGTATTTTTAAAGTTCCCCTGTGTGTTTTGGAGGACTGGTGACCTTTGTGATGTCTTTCAAAGAGGTAAGTTAGTGTGTTTTCCTTAGCTACAGAGCCATGCTACCCTGCAGAATTCAACTCTCACTGACTCTGTGCACTGCATAGGCAAGACTACTGTGGCCATGACATCTTGGTCTAGGCCTGTCTTGTTGGGAATTGGGGAAAATTGTATGTATCAGGACAATGATGACTGAGTTTGTGTTACTGTGCAGTTAGTCCAACTTGTTGATTTGTACATTGTAGGCCTCAGTAGAAACAGGCCTAGACAAAAAAAAAAAAAAAAAAAATTCAGCACCTTCCCACCTACTTCTGCTGGTTGGTACCCAGTGTTGACACTAACATGACTTCGGTCTTCCTGATGCTCAACTTCATTCCATGACTGCTGAGCTCTTGGTACCAGCCACTCATCTTCTTTCCTAACTCATCCTCAGCTGCAGTGTAATGTATTATCATTTAGTAGACATGGATGGTAAATGCTGATTGGTTAATGTCCCAATTAATATCTTCCCGTATTACCAGAGTAATTACTCACTGGATATGAGCCCGTATTACGTAATGCTTACACCAAGTATCAAGTCCCCCTACTTTACATGCATTCAAATCTATAGATGTAATGATCTTGCGCATCTGTGGAAGACTGTTTTGTTCCAGCACCCTACTGGATACATTTTCCTACATTCTTTATGTACAAAAACATTTTTAAAGTTCCCCTGTGTGTTTTGGAGGACTGGTGACCTTTGTGATGTCTTTCAAAGAGGTAAGTTAGTGTGTTTTCCTTAGCTACAGAGCCATGCTACCCTGCAGAATTCAACTCTCACTGACTCTGTGCACTGCATAGGCAAGACTACTGTGGCCATGACATCTTGGTCTAGGCCTGTCTTGTTGGGAATTGGGGAAAATTGTATGTATCAGGACAATGATGACTGAGTTTGTGTTACTGTGCAGTTAGTCCAACTTGTTGATTTGTACATTGTAGGCCTCAGTAGAAACAGGCCTAGACAAAAAAAAAAAAAAAAAAAATTCAGCACCTTCCCACCTACTTCTGCTGGTTGGTACCCAGTGTTGACACTAACATGACTTCGGTCTTCCTGATGCTCAACTTCATTCCATGACTGCTGAGCTCTTGGTACCAGCCACTCATCTTCTTTCCTAACTCATCCTCAGCTGCAGTGTAATGTATTATCATTTAGTAGACATGGATGGTAAATGCTGATTGGTTAATGTCCCAATTAATATCTTCCCGTATTACCAGAGTAATTACTCACTGGATATGAGCCCGTATTACGTAATGCTTACACCAAGTATCAAGTCCCCCTACTTTACATGCATTCAAATCTATAGATGTAATGATCTTGCGCATCTGTGGAAGACTGTTTTGTTCCAGCACCCTACTGGATACATTTTCCTACATTCTTTATGTACAAAAACATTTTTAAAGTTCCCCTGTGTGTTTTGGAGGACTGGTGACCTTTGTGATGTCTTTCAAAGAGGTAAGTTAGTGTGTTTTCCTTAGCTACAGAGCCATGCTACCCTGCAGAATTCAACTCTCACTGACTCTGTGCACTGCATAGGCAAGACTACTGTGGCCATGACATCTTGGTCTAGGACTGTCTTGTTGGGAATTGGGGAAAATTGTATGTATCAGGACAATGATGACTGAGTTTGTGTTACTGTGCAGTTAGTCCAACTTGTTGATTTGTACATTGTAGGCCTCAGTAGAAACAGGCCTAGACTAGGGTGGCCTACTCACAGTCTGAGCTTTCTGGATTCTGTACTTAGATTGTAGTGTAGCTGTGCTAATCCAGATTTAAATAAAATTTAATCACAAATTTAGACCACATGCTGTCTTGCTGCACCTCCCCCTTTCTCTCGATTATCTGCCTGATGATGATCACGGGTTAGTCGTACCCACACCCTATATGAAGCCAAACTGCTCTTCCCCTAACTCGTATTCTACTATTTCCCTGAATCTTGCATCAATGATCCTCTCCATAATCTTCATACAATGTGACAGAAGCTCTATCCCTCTATAGTTTCCAGTCATGAATGTTTCCTTTCTTGTCGAATAGTGGTACCATCTGGAATTTTCTTGTCCCTCCACACTGCCTGTATCACACGGGTCAGCCAACGTACACCAACATCACCAAGGGCTTTCACCATATCTGCTGCCACCCCATCTGGTCCTTCTGCTTTGCCCCACTCTTTCATCTTCTTAGTGCTTTCTCTACCTCTGCTTGTGAGATATCTGGTTGTGGGGTGCTTATTTTATCTTGGTCTGGTAGCTGAGCAGTGAAAGGACTTTTAAAGTTCTCCTCGAACTACTATCCAACTCCATTCCTCTTTGCTTTTCCTCCAGTGTAAAACAACTTACAATCTAGGCCCAGTTCTCTGTCGCCAATCCCTGTCCTGTAGGAATAAGACGTCTTGGCGCCGTCTTACCATCATATCCGCCACCTCTATGCCCCGTCAGTGAAGACACACTCAGTGTGGCCATCCTCATCCTCTCTTTGTTTTCTTTGTTGTCTGGTCAATGTTTTATGTCCAATTTTCCCCCTTTTGGGCTATTCCTCTGAACGCTCAGAAGACCAGACATCGCCTGCCAGGAATCCTTTTGACCTGGAACTGCCAGACTTAAGGCGGGCGAACTCCTGGCATAGGGCTAATAGCACTCTCACTGCTCCTGCTTAAAACTGGAATCTGCAGTTTCCCTTTTAAGAAAGATCAGTCCTGCACGAGCACGAGACGTGTCATTTTGTGCCGAGAGTTATGCACCGGTTGGTGTACCTGACATGTAACCGACGTGTTGGCTTAGTGGTTAGAGCGTTAGCCTCATAGTTGGGAGGTCGCGGGTTCGAACTCTGGCCGCGTCATACCAAAGACTTTAAAAATGGTACGTACAGCCTTCTTGGCAGGCGCTCGGTATTTAAAGAATGGAGTAGGGGAGTTAACAGGCGGAGCTACTAGAAGACTAATCTCCTTCTGCAGATTTCACTGCGTTGGCAGACGCGTGGCCTCGGGTTATGGAAACGGATATAGGCACCGCCCTTATGCGTATATTTCGGCGCGGGAAGATTTAACTAACTTTAACACTTGTGTACCTGACATGCATCACAGTCCAGGGAGCGGTTCCTCTTCCACGAGTAACGTACTTCGTTTGGGTATCGGTAGATCAAATGAGATATATGTCTCACTTGACACCACCCCTCTGGCCCTCGGATGCAGCTGCTGCCCTGCATCTGAGGACACTTGTTGTGAAACGTGTCCCAGCCTTCAAATGCATACTTGTTGTGAAAATCGTCCACCTTCAGGTAGCATTTCCTCTATCTGGGTGGTGACAAAAATCAAATCGCAGTGTATCCGACTCTGAATTTCCATTGTAATCTCAGTCTAAAATAATAGAATTGCGTGCAGAAGTGGGAATAAACCCAGGACCTTTAGATGACAAACGATCGTCTTTGTGTCATGCCACGTAACTTAATTACTTAGGACAAAGCGAGGTTACCCTGGTCCCGCCCCTGCCGCTGTACAGAAACCCTCTCAGGTACTCTGATACATCCAGGTTGATACCGCCACTTGTTGCTCGGTAGTGTTCAAGCCGGCTGTACTGCTCACCATTGGGCCTCGTGTCGCCAACCACGGCAACAGTAAGAAACCTTGATCTTTATATCAAAGTACTACCTTGCCAGACATCAATACTTTCTACCAACACCCCAATAGAGATAATCATTGATGGATTATAATGCCTGATGGAATAAAGCTCTATAGCCCTCAATGAAGTCTTTCATATTAGAATAGTTCTGTACAATATTTGAACGATGAAACCTTTTTTAAGGATCACAACTTAAAGTGTACAACGTGTTTTTTCAAATACCAGACCTTTGACCTTGCTATGTGACCTCCTGACCTCCTCAACAAATGGGGGCCCCATGCTGCACCTATTACTCAGTTTGGTTTTAAATTCATCGAAGTATGCGGATATTATACAGGCACGAATTATAGAGCTTTATTGCAGTCAGCCACCCTAACTTTGAATTTTTGATGTGCAGGTTTGAAGTTTGTATTGCCTTCCTATCCCTTGGTTAATCACGGCTTCCAGGTCATTCAGTTTTAAATCTTAGAAAGTAGTAATATCTGCACGATCCTTCTCTCCTTGTCATCAGAAGACTTAAAATGTAACAAAATGGCGCGTGCGTGTGTGGCAGGTTATGGTTGATCATTTAATAGTTGTCCGTAGCGTTGAAAGCGTTACAAGAACTGTGCGCGAATCATAGTTACACGTCGTGTAAATTGGGAGAATGGGTGGAGCAGCGAATCTTCGCTCACCTTTCATCAATGAAGTCTTGGGTTCGATTCCCGCTAGGGCTCGTTCTTGCGGCATTATGTGAATTTGGTTTTTCAATCCAAGTACTCCGGTTTCCCCCGCATCTAAAATGGAGTTGAAACAAAGTGCTCACTGCTTTTGTTTTGCACATTTTAATTCTAAATACTTGACCACTTTCTTATTAGGTTTAAGGGACACGAGGACATTTTATGAGGATATAAATTTCCACCCGATTCGTTGTAGAAGAGCTGTCGAGAACTTTCAGAGTTTTATTGCACAAGCGAGTAGAAATGAAAACCAAAACTTGAGTTTTTAACTTGCCTCCTGTCCTAATTGTCCAATTATAGAGAAGCATGCATGGATTTTCATGGCAATACCTCATTTGCATATTTGGGTATTCTATATGAAACGTCTTTCAAGAATAATGGGTGATAAGGGGCCTCTTTGGAATACCCCACGCTTAGTCAACACTGCACTTGTCTGGCTATGACCCTTCCCGGGGGCCCCTAATATTGTCCAAACGTCAGCAACATATTTTATATAACACATAAAAATATTTCTGTCATTTGATTGGTGGATATTATAACACGTGACATAAAATATTTGAGACTAGTTCCCCAAAATTTCACAAAAGGGAAAAAAGTTCCCATAAAAAGCTATTATTTCCCCCATCACGGGGAAATAGTTCATTTTTATGGGAACTTTTTTCCCTGCATTGGTATCTTGTATCGCCCGTGCCTCACGGTGATTGATCTGACCAGATCAGCGACCCAACCTCTGCCACTGAATCGATCATATCTTCTGCTCGATATTTGTGTGTTTACATTTCACTGCTGGGCAATTTTTGCTGAATTTTTTACTCTAAATGGAGAAATCTCGATGCTGTAGATAGTGCATACCGTAAAACAAATCATACGTCTAGAGCAGTTCAAGAAATTTGTGGGAGAGAGCCGCGATTGGATTGAACCATGACTAGACCAAGCCTGCTTGACTAGCCTGAGTTGCAGTGGCAGCTGATTTTGACGAGACTTGCCAAGTTTTTCAAATGACAGAAATATTTTTATATGTTATATAAAACAAATACTGACTGCTCTATATTCGTGAAAATACCTCCCCTCTGTGACTGGAGACCGTGTGGGCCTACTATTTTCCCTCGACATTCGGTCTCGGAAAAATAGTAGGCCCACGGTCTCCAGTCACTTCGGGTAGTATTTTGCACCATTTCCCTCATGAGCAGTCAATATTTGTATTCTATTGTTTCCTCAGAGCCATGGGAGTAGGACTAGCGACAACAACAGCCCGTATCAGTGCTATCCTCACCCCGCTTATCCTGTTGTTGTCCGAGTACTGGACACCGTTACCTTTGCTCATATTTGGCGCAAGTTCTCTGATTGCTGGGATGACGACCGTACTCCTTCCCGAAACTGTCGGCAGAAATCTACCAGAAACTCTTGAAGAAGCTGAACGCATGGGGAGTAAGTATCGACAGAATCGCGCAATACTCCTCTATGCGATGTTTTTAGTATTTACGGCCCTATTCCAAGATATTATAGCACTTAAAATTACAAAAAAATACAAAAGAAATAAACTGTAAAATATTGAATATCAGCTAAAATAATGCTCATAATCACTTCAGTTAACCACCTTTCTTACTGTATATCTGATTGGCTCTTGAGATAACTTATGTAACAACCTCTGGGTAACCCATCAAAATAGACGTGTATATTCGCGTGCTCCTTTAAACTTTTCTTGCCACATTTCATTGGTTATCCATCAAATAGCCCTTATTGAATGTACCAATACAATTGGCCGGGTAGTGGTCATAGGAGTAAGTTGTACTCATTTGCCTTCATTTATATTCTGCTAATAAATGAGAATCGGCAATATGTTTTACCAAATGGTTTTCCCCACGGAACTGGTTGAATATGGAGTTTTGGTTCCAGTTCTTATGAAATAGTAGGATCGAACTTCATCTAGAAATATATTTTGTTTTGTTTTTGAATAACTACAACCTCGGTCCCTCATCCGCTTGTTTCTCTGCCGTCCGCGGTTGTGAATGATGTAGCCTAAACATGATGTTTGACCTTGATGTGACCTGGAACCTCACAACAATTAGGGGTTGGCAATGTACACCCATAAACGAATTTTGTTCCAATGGGGAACTTCAACGTGACCTCTAGATACCTTTTGACCTTGGTATGTGACCTTTTGACCTATTCACAACTGATGGGGATCCCATGTCGCCACCTAGATTCAAGTTTGGTTCCAATTAAACTTCACACTTTTCAATGAGGTCAATTTTTACATTTTCAATCCTATTTTATAATTTGACCTCACATGATCTTTGACCTTGGCATGTGACCATTTACCTCATAAACAATGGTGGATGCCATTTTGCACCTTTGATCCAAGTTTGGTTTAAAAATCCTCAACGTAATAGAATATTTATACAGCAAATGTTAACACCTTTTTCACAACAGACCGAGCATCACGGACATCAAAGTTGGACAAAGTGATCCCTAGTGTCTTCCTGCCTTAGGGAGGCACACAAAAACGTGCTGTATTTGTCAGGAATCGGAAGTAGTTCTCCATTTTCACAAAAATAACGGCAAATTTAACTTTTGTCACTTTTGTACAGAGAGGCGAAGCCTTGACTTTTGAAAAATCGAAACGGTTACAGCAAGGGAGTTCGTGAAACTGAAGAAAAACCCAGTTGCAATATGAATCGTTTATTTATAGCGATAGGCACACAGAAGCTGATGAATTGCCGATGAAGCCCAGTCTAGTACCGAGATTGAATAGTGCTTGGTTTCGTGTCCGGGTGGGGGGGCATTGTATTCAAAGGTGGTATGATGCGTGAACAAGGACTTTCAAAATGCATCCTAATCGGTATTTTCACCGACTGAAAAAACAAGCTAAAACATACCCTGAACAAGTATTTTTATTTGGTTTATGTACCCTAACAAGCACGCAGTGCATGAATCGTAAATGTTACCCTTTATTATCTTGCTTTGCTTGCTTCCCACGTTCGATTAAAGATTGTGGATGATTTTGATCCTGCGTATTGAGATATAACAGGACAATTTCAGGGTTAAGACAAAAACATACCTTTTTCCATATTTTGCTGTTTTTGACACCCTAAAACGATGTCTGCGGCGTACATCGCCTGTTGGAAAAGGACACCCTTTTTACGCGTTTGTTCTGTTCACGAATAATATCCACCTTTGCCATTACAAGTGGCCCCCCGGGGTCGTGTTTATGCACTGTCAAGTGAAGTATCTGTAACACGGGCCATGTACATTTTAAATGAGGACAATGGGATGGAGACATGTCTCTTACAATGGATTGGCTACACAACAGTAATTGGATATTAGATGAATGGAGCCACGGGGTTGAACATATTGGTCTACCGAACCAATAGCATTCCAGAGACACCTGTTTACCAGAAGTTGTATCCCGGGTGCACATTTTAGAGGACATGGACATCTCATACGCGCAGATACGATGAGCTCATGAATTGCTTTAATGAGACAAATACATGTGTACATTACAACAACCAACCCACACAAACTTTTGACTATTGATTTCAAATTTACCCCGGTACTAAATTTACACCCTATTTTACACAAAGTTCCCCACATTTCCCAGAGGTTGGGACCCAATAATTCTGATTCAACAACCTTCAAACGATAGAAAAAACATCTTCACCTCTTCCCCAACTTCTAGAATGGGACTCTAATTTATAACCCTACTAGTATGTAGATACGTTCAAGATTGTGTCTACTTAAAAATAATGTGAGACAAGAAGATGTTTTGCAAGTGTAGAAAGTGCACACAATTGTCGCGGGTTGTGTTTCATAAAGTTTTTAAAGTCCCAGAATAAAATCACAAAATAAGAAAACGGTTGTACTTTTAATACAATTTTTGTTTCCATTTTTCAAAGTAACTGCAAATCCCAGAAAGGCCTTAATCACTACTAAGAAAATGATTTGCAATTTTAATACAATTTGTTTCAGTTTCAAATTTCTCAAAGTAAAATCCCGGAATATAATTAACAAACTAAGAAAATGCTTTGTACTTTTTAAAAAACAATTTTTGTTCCCATTTTCTCAAAGTATTCTGCGTGCGTAAAACAATTTAAAACACTGCATGTGTGTCATGGAACTTCTTTGTTTACATCCCCCCCCCCCC
>JAMKCH010054408.1:0-10226 GCA_023653785.1 Ophioderma brevispina | reverse complement strand
TTTATGTTCTTATAAGAATAGCGAACCTTTTTCGTTTGATATTTTATGAATGCGAACCTGCTTTCTTGTTATGATAGAGCGAACCTTTATATATTTTATGATTACCGAACCTTATTTTTTATTATGAATAAACGAGACCTTATTTATTATTATGATTAGCGAACCGTATTTTTTATAAATAGTAACCTTATTTGTTTTTATGCATGAATAGCGAACTCTTTATTTATTAGTTATGATATAGCCAACCCTTTTTTTATTTTATGAATAGCGAACCTTATTTCTTATTATGAATACCGAACCTCTTTTTTATTTTATGAATATGCGAACCTTATTTTGTGTTCTTATGAATAGCGAACCTTATTTCTATGATGAATAGTGAACCTTTTTTAATTATGAATAGCAAACCTTTCTCATTATGAATAGCGAACCCTTTTTTATGTTATGAATAACGAACCTTTTTTCTATTATGAATAGCGAATCTTTTTTCCAAATTATGAATACGAACAATGTGCATTTTATGAATCGCGAACCTTATGAATAGCGAACATTTATGAATGCGGGGAGGACCCCGATCACGTAACCCAAATTATGAAAATGGCCGCCGGCGCGCAAACGGAAGTACAAGTAAGCTATCAATAGTTTATTCTTAATAAGAACATAGCGTAATTCTTAATGATGCTTGTATTGGTTGAACTATTACGAGGAAAACATATGGACTATCCTTTGCCGAAAATGGCAGCTAAGGAAATAACAATGGTGGTCAAAATATAAATTTGAATAAAAGTCGACACTTTAAAATGTTTATTGCTTAAAGGCTGGACTCAGAGATTTCCCGCTGAGGGTTTGGTGAACTCATTTTCAAACAAATAGTGTTTTTGCATATATATAATACTTGTCCATATACTAATAATGTGTAAAATAACTAAGCTCAAATTCGAATCCTTCATATAGAAAATCACAACTTGTCATAAACATTCCGGATCCGGAATTTTTGTTCAACACAGTATCCTATGTGATGTTTAATGTACATAATGTTTAGCATGAAATCCGGAAAAGCCGACTCATCTCTAACTTGGCATTAAGCATTTTTAGGGTAACTATCTAGTTCTAAGATGACTATTTTATTTCTAGACAAAATTATATTTTGAAAAATCTCTGAGTCAGCCTTTAAAAGTACTGCAGGTTCATTTTAAATTTCAAAAAATTGTTTTTAAGAAAAAAAAGCGATACGTTAGCTGTATTTAGTTTAGTAATCAACGCACAATTTATATAATAATTGTACAGTATACACCCATTTTAAAAACCAATGAACTAATCTCCCACGATACAGCCACGATATAATGGACATAGATGGCCAGCAATCTTGGAATTATTTTACCACGATGTGTAGAGAAAATGATTAGCCATAATAGGTTTTTCTTTAGCTCAAACAATCAGTTAACCTTTGCTCAGTTACATCGATCACGAACTGATTGAGAGCGTTTGTTGTGGGGCCATTTTAATTTTTCTGACATTTGGAAATTTTACTTTGTCAAAAACCACATATTGTATTGTATTTTAATATTAAATGGGAAAAATTCAGAATTTCTGATATGAATTTTGACGAGGGGAAAATATACATTTTAGCCGATTTTTAGTCATTTTAACAGCCATTTAGTTTTTCCAAGCCAAAAAAATCAGGGTGGCCCAATAAACCGCTGGGGAATATGTGGCAGGAAACTAGCTTAGTGATGACCGGGAGGTAACAGGGTGAGTCAAAAAAAGTACAACCAAATGAGCGATTTTTCATGGAAAAACCCTCTGTGCTATTCAATATTTTTTTTGTATTACATTTCGCTGTTTTGTTAGCTTTCTATATAAAAATTACGGGCATCAAAAAATTGATTAACGCGTTCAACAGTTACAGCTGCAGAAGTGAAGTACCCAATGTGAAAGACCTAACAAGTTACACGTTGAGAACCCAAAGAGTACTATGGATTTACGTTCAGCTTTGGTATTTGAAGCATATACCCCTTAATTAAACATTTGGAGTAGATGGTTCAGGGAACACCAGTGCCGTAACCAGTCTGTGGGTGAGGGGGTGGGAGGGGTAAGCCGGGATCCGCAACTCAAATCTTTGCCCCTCCTGGCCCCAATAGAGATCAGGAAAAGTAATAAATTTATAGTATTGACAGGTTACCGGTTTAGCCTTTGAAAATATGTTTTAGTGATGCCCCAAAAGTTAAATGGTTCCCATCGCTTGGTCCATATCCCCAAATGAAAATGCTATGGTTACCATCATTGGGTAAAGACTTGTAAAATGAAACCAGATATCAAAATAATACTTAATGAAATCAATATTAGACTGAAGCAACAATTGGCCTGCAATTCTTGCAACTTGCTTGATTCCCACGAAGTAAAATTTAAAATTTTGGGTTGGAAACGATAAAGCATTGAATTTTCCTTTTAAATATATCCGGTTAAATTCATTAAATCTTAAGTATCCTACATTATCATTCAACACAGGTCCTGCGTTGCATTTGAATACGGAGCCAAAGAATAAACCAGTAATTTATTTTGAAACCCTCACGTTGCGTAGTAAAGAGTATAATGAGTCTAATGTGGACAGTCAGTGTTGCAATAAAATTTGTTCGGGTCAGAAAATGGATACCGTCACAAAAAATAACTGTAGCCTTTGAATGGTGTGATCGATTTAAAAAAAATAAAATTTTGTGAAAGCTGAATTAACAGATGATCTAACGCATGAAGTAATTGGTAATTCCTGTAAGTTTCTTCAAAAGAAATCCCTAATTTGGTTGTGTACTTTTTCTTGACTCACCCTGTACATGTATAGCTAGAAGTTTCATAACTTTATTGTAAAAAAAGGTGTAAAATTTGTGTTGTTTTTTCCTAATTTTGGAGCCAAAAACCGAACATTGTTTTTAAGTTGGCTGGATTAATGAAAAGATTTCAACTTGATGCTTAACAAATTTTGTACTGCTTTTAATAATTTTCTAATTTGCAAAAAAATACTTCTTTTTGGAATAGGGAGTAGCTCATGACAATTCCTGAAAAACATTATTGGTAGGTTTCTGTAGGCCATGGCATATCGAAACATGTGATTGAATACTGCTGTCAAGCATGGTAGTAATATACCACATATGTTTTGGCAAAGAATCAAAAAATACTCAAGGGAATTATTATCATTATCAGTCATCTTTATTGCATTCAAAGAAAACAAGTCTGCGACATTAAAACACTGCCGAATGAGAGTTATAAAGTGGCCTGAAGTAAGCACATACGTAAAAGTCTTATTTAAATACACGCAAAAGATGAACAGTGATTCAAAAGGTACATATTAACAAAAAATATTTGAAGTATATATTTCTAGCATTCCCATATTGTTAAATGTCCTCGAAGGGGCATATAGTTAGCTGATAAAATGGTTTATTCCATCTCATTAATGAGGATACCTCAAGAGATAAAGGCCAATTAATAGCATGATGTCATTTGGGCCAAATCCCCCTGACCACTTTAAATTCATCCAACCTGACACCTTTATTCCGTTTAAAGGCTGTTGAATTCTCAGTCGGGGAGGTGGTTTACGGTTACGGAACGGCCCTGGGGCTACTTTACTGCCACAGTTTGAATGCTTAAGGGAACTCTATGAAGTTCCAGTGAAGAACAAAGGTTTTATTAAATGAAGACCATCGAGGAATTGATTATTAGTTACCCTTCACATTTAAAGCCAGTTCCATTTAACTTGTTAACCAAATTTCATGTTTGAAAAAGGGCTGTCAGCATAACTGGTAGAACTCAAAATATCAATCAAATCATTTGATGATTATTTTTTTCAATGAACCATAATACATGGTAAAAGTTAAAAGGTGGGGACCCAATTCATGATCGAGCGTGCGGAGTGATGCCATATCTACTCGTTATCGTTGGTGCATTATGGGATAGGAATTAGGTAAAAAATGATTTCCGGTAGGAAACCCAGATCGGACGTATTATGTGGTCCATCGCATTTGGAGCCGTTTTTGTTTCAGAACAACAAAGGAAAACATATCATGGACCATATATTTCAGTTATGTGCAAATATGACTTTTCTTCTGTACCAAAATACCATTTTGATTAACAGTAAAGTGGGGGGGGGGGGGGAGGGCAGGTTGTGACGAGTCACCCATCTTTAAATTGTAAATATATTATTGTTCACGTGCTTCAAAATTTATTTCTGTTAATTCTGAAATGTTAACACCTTAATGGAGGAAACTACCGACACCCATAACTGTGCCCAATATGCATTCTATGTCAATGATACGCCTTATTTAAAAATATCTTTTGGTCACGATGCACAACATGAAAGGAAAGCAAACAATTAGATTTCAGGTACGTAATGTAACGCAATGTAGTTAATGTTTCTCTGGGTAAACGGAAAGAAGTGAGTTAAAAGGGTATGATGAAAACTCTTGTGCCATGATCAGTATTGGTTGCATGAGATACATTTGGTGTGAAATGTTTGAAAATCATAGCTATTTAAAAAAGCAGCCAAGGTTAATCATTTGTCATTCATTATGGTTGATCTAGTTCATGATCAGATGAAATGGAAATAACTAAAAAAGAAGAAACAAACAAACATTTAAAAAAAAAAAAGTTATAGATCTTGGAAAAGCAGAAGTTGGGAGGGGGCATATGGTGATCGGGAATGACCACGGAAAGCTAAGTAAAATTTGTGCTTGTAAGATAATAATGGGTACCTGGTTTAAAGGCAGACACACAATCTTTTTTGAGAATCGTGCAAATAATGTCGTTTTGGTGAAGTCAATGTAATTAGTACACGTGTCACATGACATGGGTTTCAACACGAATTTGCGAGTAAGGAAGGCAAGGATGAGTGTGTATATAATTGCCCTTTGGTGTATAGAGAACTTCGTTCAGAAATAATCAGTGGGGGCCACTTGGCTGCAACTTGAATACTTAGCTAATGATTTAACTTTAGATCTTTATATAAATTCAGAAATTCTTCAACTCTTTCCGGTTTGTATTTAAAATAAGATACATAAAATTAAAGATGAGTTTAATTTCTATTGGGATTTGATTTCAGTAACTGTATATTTCTGTTATTTCACTTTTGTCCGAGTTATGGAAATTTTAACGCATCTCCATTATCATGATCATTTTCGTTCATCGTGTGTTTAGTCTCGATCTCGGTTGAATTTTACTTGAGAAAACTTGTTTGAATTCTTCCCACGAATCTCGCTCTGCATTACCTGTATATGATTTGAAAAATAGAATAACACAATATTGATAACATTTCAAAGACATGCTTGTTTTACAAATGGCTGGATTTCTGGGATAACGTCCCAAGGGATTGATTCTTGTATAATGGTCTGTGTTTGTTTAACACGCACTCCTTAATGACTTCGGAAGTAATATCTAATGGGGACCATAGGGAAAGTGACAAGGTCCTTTTCATAACTCACAAGATCGTCCCACTTTAAGGATCGAAGATTACAGAATGGTTATTGGGAATTCCAAAGCCAATTTAGAACACGTGTGTTAGCAAGAAAACCCTAATTGCTCATGCACCTTTAAAAAGATGCGTAAAAGCGCGTCTGATATAATATCAATGATATTTTTAAAACAAGAGACTTGTTGAGGTGTCTTCATTTTCAACTTAAAAAAATGGATACATTCTATGCTCACGTTCTTGTTGTCCCTCAGTATATTCTCATTGCCTGCAAACCAGCGAATTTTGTTTAAGATTATCGGAGCCTTTTTTGTTTTTGAGGCGAGTTTATATTGAATACAGCTGTTTCGAGATAATGCCATTCAGCAATGTTCAGTAAATACCAATACTATCAGACAGTTCATTTACTAATCGAGTGTATTTCATCAGTTTTTCTTCCCCATTCTCTGTATAAAGTCGATCGTATTTTCTCAACGCAAAA
This sequence comes from Ophioderma brevispina, assembly GCA_023653785.1. Lineage (NCBI taxonomy): Eukaryota > Metazoa > Echinodermata > Ophiuroidea > Amphilepidida > Ophiodermatidae > Ophioderma > Ophioderma brevispina. The sequence goes on along the minus strand of JAMKCH010054408.1, from coordinate 4,296 downwards.
ATTTTTGTTCAAACTGCATCTTTCAAATGCTTTTCAACCCGTGACCCTAATAAACGAAGAATAAATAAATGGAATTACCTATTTATTGTTGCTATGAGATACCATTTAGTATCATCTCACTTACCACTGTGTCGTCAGCTTTCAGAAATTCTATGAAATTCTCAATTTTCCGTGGGTAGTACCCATTCTTCTAGTTGTATCTCTCCATTCTTGTTCAAATCTAAGACTGAAGAGGGGTTTTCTTAGAAGGGGGACACGTTACCAAGTGGTTTGCTTCGCTTTTTCGAAACATGTAATAGCATTAAAAACAACAGTAAATAATAGTTTTGTGAATACTTCAGATTGTTGGTATTTACGAAAATACCCTGTCCTGGTGGGATGGGTTTGGTAAAGGAGCCCCAAAAGTTTTCAAGAGGAGTGGGTTCAATGCTCAAAAGGAAAAAGGGCAGACTATTAAACATTTTAAAAGATGGCTTCTTCCAAATTATGTCTGGTGTGTTCTCTACTTGCTATTAGAGCCTGGCATTTTGCAACATTACTCCCATCAAGTACCGTGGGACACAATTTGTGGTTTGGATGGTTATGATATAAGCAATAATGCATATTGCAAAGCGATATTCAATACTGTAATATGATGGTAACCATTAACAACGCGGTTTTTTTGTTTATATCTTGGGAATTGAAATGGATTTAAGGGCTAAAATTTTCAGACGACAATGAGAAAAAATACGGCCTTTCGTCTGATATAAAATCGTATACTTTGGGTAAATCAGCGGGTCCCAAATAACGACGGAACACGTATTACCCACTCTAAGAAAAAAGGTGCGAAAGAGGTTCTAAAACTTGTTCCTATATGGGACCCTGTAAGGTTCTTCATACGCAACCAAAATAGTATTTAACTGTTGTATAGCACCATTTATGGTCCTGTTAGGAACCTTTTGAGGTTATCAGATTGTTAAGAACCATTTTTGGGTTTCCATTCTTGAAGGTTCCTTATAGAGGACAAAAAAAGGTTCTTAAAGTCCGTATTTTTTTTTAGGAGTGATTAAAAGTGCCCCACCGATTACAATATAGAATTGCTGCGATTCTTATGAAAGATCACACAACATTACCTTAACTTCAAATTTATTTGGAATCCGATATTTTAAATGAGGTTTTACTGTACAAATATTTTTACTAAACAAGCCATAATAATTGCTTATAAATCACAATGGGATAGAGGTTCCAATGATACAAATCTCATTTGATGGGGTGAGTGGCTTTGTCAAGTGGCCTAGGATCGGGTGTTTCCCGAATATTCGCCACAATCATGAAGGAGCAATTGCATTATTACTAATTTCTATAAGTTTGATTCTGAAAATCATTTTGAGTACAAAGGCGTGCAAAATCCTACCGGATCATGCTGGAATATTACGTGATTATATTGCTAAAACATTAACTCTTTTTCAACAAATGTAAAAAATCCCGGGACGCCTACCTTTGATTTTGGTACTTTCTTGGCAACAATCTTTTATCTACACTTTGCTTAAGGCTATTGTTTACATAAAATAGGCGGCCGTGTTTTGTTGGGACAGTAAAATGAAAAAAAAGAACGAAAGACAAAGAGAAAAGAAAACAACAAACAAACAACAAACCAATCAAAACAAAAAATTTTTTAGTTTTTTCGTTTTTAAATATATTAATTATGGATCAATAATAGGAATTTCAAAAAAAGTAGTTGATAAAACGCGGGGAATTTTAAAAATTCTCGATTACTGTTAATGATATTGGGAGATAGAGTCCGCCTGTCTTAAACGAAACTAATTATGTTTACAGACACCATTTTGGTTTCGTCCCTTAGATCAGTATAAATGTAAAGTAGAAAACAGGGCCACAGAAAATATTTAAACATTGTACTCTTTGAAAAGAACTGTGCGGGAAAAATGCTATCCACTCACATTAATTTCAACTCCAACACCGGACAGCACCAGAGGTTCGGATCGTATGTTGGGTAAATCTCCGAGTTGTCGCTTATATCCCATGAAGGGAGTCCGCCCAGAGTGAGGTATCAATCATTCCTAGATTTGGTGCCAATGTCGGAACGACCCCAAACGCCAGAAGAAGTGTGTTTGCCTCATATGATGTTAGCTAACAGCTTCTGACTACTGACTAGACTGAATATGTGGTGATTTACATTAGTTGACAGTCCCTTTTAAAGCTTTTCTAGCATTGTTCAGAATATAGGAAAGATGTTTATTTCTGTGATTGGTTGATAGTGTTGCCTGTAATTTTGGTTTAACACAATATTATTATGACGATGGCACCAAAATGAAATGTTGTTTAGTAGGGATCTTTACTTACAAGGAGGTATAAACCGCGATCCGGACACAATCCAACAATCTCTCGCGAATAAGATATTCAAAAAGTAAAAGAAATTTACGGAACTATGGACCAGCCTCAAGAGTGCTGTCCGGGAGTGCGACAGGATGCCTAGGGGTACCGGCTGCGGCAAATTATTATTCTCGCCTTGGTATGTATCGGGCATCGACACAGTCTTTGTTTTAGGTTGTGTACATTCTGCCGATTGCTGATAATTAAAGATTTGTACAAGAGTTGGTTAGCCTACCTTTGACCCATTTTGTAACAATTATAAAATCCAATTTCTATGCCAAATCTAGTAACTATAACAATCAACGTTTTCAAAAGAACCACTATGTGACCAGTTGAACCCAATTTTCTTTGCGTATTAAAATTTGGGCATCTTTAATATACTTAGCCAATTTGGTTCAACTTTCATATTTTGTTACTCTCCGGCAAATGATGGGCCATGGGAGCCAAAAACTCAGTCAGAAGAACCGCTGGCTCAAGGTTCATGGGTGTCATAGATGGGTGATGAGAGGCAAGACGCTGGGTAGAGAACGCCTTATGTTCTATAGAAACCTAATGTAACTTTACGGGGTTCTTTGTAAAACAAAAAGTTCTGTAACCAAGAAAAAACAATTCATTTAGAACCTTACTCTTAAAGTATCCTTAATAAAGAACACCTTCCAAATCATTCCAAATTACTTGTGAACAGAAGGAAGGGTTGGAAAGGTTTTAGAAAAGAAAAATATGGTTTTAAAACAACATTAAAAAAAGTAAAAAATTTTTTTTCAAACTAACTGAGACACACGCTCGGCCTATTTGAATATTTGAGGTTTTATTAAAGAAAATCTATACCAAAATAAAAATCAAAACGACTTGTTGGTGCTGTTAGGGATGGTCAATCAAAACATTTGGTCACTGATAACATCTCTCGTTGTCCAACCTCGTCTAGAATATATGCACTCCTGGTTTGAATACTTTAAGGTCCAGGAAATGAGATGATAAAACTAATCCAAATCTTTACGGAACATTCCATTCCAATAAACAGGGACAGAAAAAAGAATACAAGACCAGTGACATCATTAGTGAAACTATGTTTTCAGTCAGTGTCATGAATAGATTTCACACCAGTCACCTGGAATTTTCTATACTTCTGAAAAATCAATAGCACCCAAATTGATGTGCATCACCAACCCAAATATTGAATGCTTCTTGTCCCTCCTGTAGACTTGACACAAACACATCTATTCTATTTGCATTTCCTGGGAAACTTTAACCCCGTTTACCAAGCCTTTTTTTGTACACGAGTTTTTTTTTAAAAAAAGGGGGGAGGGGGGTTACCACCAACCCCCCTCGAGAATTTGTTATAAACACCCAATGCTTATGATGATAGAAATGATTGCATTTGGCTAGTTTTACCTAAACATAGAGTTTTAGAGCCATACTGTGCATAATTTTCAAAAATGCCCACATAAAAATATACTTGGGTGGCAACCACCTATACCCTTCCACTTTAACGGCATACCCTAACCCGGTTGAAGGTGCTACCTTCACATTTTTTTTCGCTGAAATGACGGAAAGATGAGAGAACGATACCTAGAAGCTTTTTATGAAAGTTTTTAGCATTTTATCCCACCGGTGCGAAGTTCACTAGGGGGGTGGTAACCCCGCCCCCCCCCTGGATAAGACGCGGGGTTTTAAACGTTTCTTTATCCAGATGGGGATGACCATTGTAAATGTGTTGGATAGGTTTACAAATTCTTTGTGAAATGAAAAACAGCGATGATGACTGGAACGCTTTCTGAATTGTGAATAACCAATGAGGAGACGTTGATGTAATTAAAATGTTGAAGAAGAAAGCATAGGTATTGATGGTTGTCCAGTAGAGTTTTTAAACTTGGACCTCAATCCTAATTGATTGAGCCTTTTTAATAAAATGTTTTGGGTTATTAC
>JAMKCH010054407.1:0-10150 GCA_023653785.1 Ophioderma brevispina | reverse complement strand
AAGGTCATTGCTCAATTCACCCATGTAAGGGTCCCTCTTTCATTTTTCGTTTACCAATTAAAGGGGCATTCCTCATTTACCACTTAAAGGCCATTTCTCAGTTCCCAATTAAAGGGTCACTCTTTCATTTTTCCTTATTTACCAATTAAGGGTCATTCCTCAATTTAACCATTAAAAGGCCATTCCTCAACTCACCAAATAAAGAGTCGTTCTTTCATTTTTGTTTTCAATAATATCGCCACACCTCATTTACCAATATAAAGGGCAATTCCTCATCTTACCAATTAAAAGAGTCATTCCTCAATTTACCAAGTAAATGGCCATTCCTTCCCTTACCAATTAAAGGGTCATTCCCCATTGACCAATTGAAAGGGTCATTCCTCCATGTGGCCACTTAAAAGGCCATTCTTCCGTGTACCAATTACCAATTAAAGGGCCATTGCGTCAATTTGCCAATTCGGGCAATTCTTCATTTGGCCAATTAAATGGTCATTCCTCACCAATTAAAGGTTCATTCCTTCTTTACCATTTATGGGACATTCTCCATTTACCGAAAGCGTTTCATCATTTACCTTTTAAAGACATTCTATCCTTTACAAATTAAAGGGTCATTCTTTCATTTATTTCTGATTCCAGCACCTTCGGTTCTCAGGGTTCACTAGGTATCCGTGAGAATGCTTCTTCGAGCAAGTTTATGGATTCTGATCTTTGCAGTTTTGTGTTATGAGCAATTGCTTGTTTCCCACTGTCCATGGGACTATGCTGTAAATTTTCGTTACGGACAAAAATACAAATTACAATTTTTTTTCAGATACACCTGAAATTAATATAAGAGTAGGTCCACATGATTACTAAGGCTATGGTTTTAAGATGATAATAAAAATCCTCAACTTTTTTTAGGCAAGTCGAGGGACTAGTTGTGGATCACCGAAATGCCCATTTAAAGGACCATTCCTCTATTTACCAATTAAAGGCCATTCCTGAATTAACCATTAAAGGGTTTCTTACCTTCAATGTAAAAATGCTCACGCCATTTACCTTTTGAAGGACTTCCATCATGCCTTTTACGGGTCGTTCTTCATTTCTTCATTTACCAATTAAAGGGCCATTCCTCAATTTATTCCTAACATTATGGCGATTTTAAAAAAAATCAGATTATTTTCTGTGATTTTTTGATGGTAATTTTTTTTTGGTAGTCTAGTAATTTCAACTACCTAGTTCTCCAGACAGAGGATGAATATTATGAATCTTTCTGGAGATGGCCAGTGCATGTCAATGTTGACAAAAAAAACGCTTAAAAAGCCAGGGTTAGTCCCATCATGGCCTCCGCAGTCGCAAGCGACTATGGGAAAGCGCCCACATTGAGTACAGGTTAGTGAACAGCGACTTCGGTGTCTGAAGAAGGCCCAATCCCTAAGTGGCATTCCATCTGCAAAAAAAAAAAAAAAAAAAAAAAAAAAAAAAAAAAAAAAAAAAAAAAAAAAAAAAAAAAAAAAAAAAACAAAAAAAACCGGTGCACATCTTAGGGTGTCACAGCTTGACTATCCAAGATCTGTGCCAGTCTTTCTTTTAGCTCGCGCTTCTCAAACTGGCGAGGATCTGTTTTTCCGCCCAAGGGCTCAAGGTGTTGCTTCACTGTTCTCCGCCAAAGGTGACGATTGACAGCAAGTTTCTCCCAGCACCCAATGTCCGATTGTTTCAGGGTAGCACATATCACAGCTACACATATACTTGTAGCGGAGCCATGGGTTCGACAACTTTCCTCTTGGCCAGATGTAAGCTCTCATACATGATATCGTTCGGTAGACGGCCATCCACCATTCGACGGACTGGCCAGCCTCGGAGTCTGCGTTGTCTAAGAAATGTATAATGGTGGGGAGCCAATTCGAGTTAGGAGCTCTGAATTTGGCACCATGTCCTTTCAAGTGAACCCAGAATGCTTCTAATACAGCGCAGATGAAGCTGTTTATTTCTTTCTCATGGCTAGAGTATGTAGTCCATGTCTCATTACCATACAGTAATGTGCTGATTGTGCAGGCGTTGTAAACTGCTGGCCTTTGTCTTAATGGACAGCTTCGGAATTTTCCCACACTCGTTGTAAGCCGGGCAAGAGTATCTGCAGCTTTACCAATGCGTTTGCCGATTTCTGCATCTAGAGACAGACCGTCACTGATGTGGACCCTAGGTAGGGTGAAGTCCTGGAACAACCCAAGTGTGAATTGTCGATTGTGCTGACAGGTGGTTCTTGATCATCTTGGGCAGTACATTAGTCTTCTTCAAACTGATGACAAGCCGAGTCCTTACAGGGCCTGTGAGAAGCGACTATGAGCAGCTGAAGTTCCTGCTTGGAATGTGGAAGTCCTGGCAAGCATCATCAGCAAACAACATGTCCACGAATCACTATCTGACGACCTTTGTCTTGCTCTAATCGTGCGGATTTAAGATCCGACCATCTGACCTGGTGTGCATGTAGTTTCCTTCTGTGGCTGTACCGATGCTAGCTTCAGAAGTACTGAAAAGAATATCCCAAAGAGCGTGGGGGCCAAAGAACAAAACAGATGCCTTGGCTTAACACCACTGCTATGTCCAACGGCTCTGATAGGCTGACGTCAAACTGTACCTTTCTTTCATGTCATTGTGGAAAGATCTGATGATACTCAGAATCCTTGGTGGACCGCTAATCATCTCGAAAAAGGAAAAAAATTTGGAACCGTCCATTCCTGCACATATGAAAACATGTAGAGTGGCTTCTGTTTTCTCTGCACTTAGTTGGGGTATGGAGAAATCATTCAATCGTAGATCTGCAGCACGAAATCCGCACTGAGACTCAGGATACACCCTTTCAGCAAGGACTTGAAGACGCATAACGTCAACACGGGCAAAACTTTGCCGACATACTAAGGAGGGAAATCCCCTGTAATTGTTTGCAATCACGTCTTTCACCTTTGTTCTTTTAGATGGTGGAATGATCGTTGAGTCGCGCATGTCGTGTGGTACAGCTCCTTCCTCCAGCATTGACATAGAACTCCATGTAGTTGATGAAGCCGAGAGCTTTTTACAGCATTTGATCAAGTCTGGTGGTAATTCCATCATTCCCCGGGGCTTTTTCCGGATGATCGACGTCGATGGCCATGTCAGTTCATCCATTTGCTTAGGTACAGCATATTGGCAGCCATTGTAGTAAGACTCTGATCTTGTCCAGGCGGAGGTTTGACATCCTTTTCTGTAGAATAGCGCTCAGAAAAGTGTTCCACCCGCGCTCCATCTGCTGACTTCTGTCTGTGATGACTTCACCACTGGATGACTTGAGGGGTCGCTGTTTTGCACTGTGATGGCCCTACGCCTCTTTATTCCATCATATCATACTCTTATGTTACCCGTTTCAGAAGCGGTTTGTATTTCTTCGCTCAGATCCAGCCAGTAATCATTGTCACCTGCCTTGCCTTCCGCTAACTTCACTTCTACTCTTGAAGCCCCTCAGGTTTGTGTGTGGAAGGTAGACTCTATACTTCACTGAACGCTGCTCTTTGGCTTCTATGACTGGAGTTAGTAAGCCTTACTTGGCCTCAAACCAATCGTTGTTCTGCTGGCTTTTCTTCCAAAGATACAGAATTCTGTATAGGCATGTAGAGGATGATTACCTAGGTGTTATGGTCCGAAAGGTGCCCATCCGCTTTCCTATCTGATAGCATATGCGATTTATATTTGTTTTTTGGAAATTTTAAGCTACTTAGTTCTCCCAATTTGACACATTTAGGCCTACCACCTATGGATAATATCTCTCGCTCCTCTACCACCCTGGCTTGTTAGCTTAGTTGGTAAGAGCGCTGTCCCACTAGTATACGGAGGTTGCCGGTTTGATCCGGCCAGCGCACATTTTTTTCAACACTTGTGTGCACTGGCCACTCCAGGAAATATTAATAAATATCCTTTGTCTGACTGGAGAACTAAGTAGTTAAAATTTCAAAACAAATACATATGTACATCGAATGTAAATATACGATTTGTTAGAAGCAAAGATTTCAGGGGGGGGGGGTTTTGGGGGGTTCTAACCTACAATGAAACTTGGAAGCAAAAGTGAAACCATAGAGGTTTTGTATTCAGCTTGGAAAACATGGCAATATTGAATTTTAAGTTTTATTCAATTTATGTTTACAGAACTTCAGCTGTAGTTCTTCTCGCAATTTAGGGAAGCTGCGTATACGGTATTTTGTGCGAAATAATTACCTTAGGGATGTAAAACAAAATCTCTGAGCAGTTTCATTATGTTCATGAACTTGATATGGAGTGATTTTCAATAACAGACTCTTTATTATTGACAATTGTAATGTAATTTGTTGAAGGTATTAGTTTCACTTATAATTATGTTATCACAATAGACCATTTTTTTCAAACTGATTGTTTTTGTCAAGAAAAAATGGATCCATCTGAAATTGCAGTGTGAATTATCTTGCTATAATGAGTAAGGTATACGTCGTTCTTAGTATCTCCGCATTGTATGGCTGCAAAGTGGCCGAAAAAAATTTTTAGGTCTCTCCAAAATTGACAATATTCAGCAAATAACATTTACCTTTCAAGAAAAACTCTTTCACACTGTACATTAATCGCAGCCCTGTGACACAGTTAGTTGTAGAAAAAGATCTCGGGATAATGTTATTATTCCGATCATTGTATTATCTCTAGATCTTATCCCAGGATAATTTTATTATCTCGGGGTAATTTTTCTCCTCTCAAGATCTATCTCGGGGATATTTTATTATTCGAGATAAAATATTTCTAATATGTCACTTCCAGTGCTCTGTACTTTAAGTCTGTTCTTGAGACATTAGAAACTGAATATTTCAGGTATCAACAATATTTTTTTCCTTGGATGTAGCTATATGTGAGGAGTGAATAGACCATGACACAGGCCAGCCCGGGGTGCACTCCCTCTTTGAGGTTACGGTATGTGAGGCTGTTAAGACCCCATTTTGCAGCATCGCTGTCACACAAAGACCCGTATATTGTGAAAATGGCACCCAAAGATCCATATTTTTACATTTTACCAAACCGTCACCAAAAGACCTCTATTTTGCAAAAAAAAATTTCACTCAAAGACCGGGGGGGGGGGGGGCACTGACATTGGAAAGAGATGTAATGTTCTGCCCTTAAGACCCCTTTTTTCGGGTCTCTCCAGCAGTTCCAAAGCCCCCAGTTGAAGCCTAATTCAGTTCTTAAGGTCCCCTTTTTCAGAAAAATTTTGGCCTCAGAAGCTGAAATTTTTCATCTCCCAAGCCTGAGATTTCTCACAATTTCAGTTTCCAAGCCCCTACTTTCGAGTGCCCCCCCCCCCCCTCCCTCTGGGCTAAAAGACCCCTATTTTGAATGAAATTTTTGAATAATTTCTTAAATAAGACCCCATTTTGGAACAATTTTGAAAATTTGTCACATGAACCCTTATTTGGCGGCATTTTGGCTGTCTCTCATCCCAAAACCCCTAATTTTTTTTATCCCTCTGTCCCGAATGCCCCTGTGTTTCGAAGCACCAGCCTTACACCCATACCATTTCATATGTTCCCCCCCCCCGGCCGGCGCAGCATGGGTGGCATTAGGGAGAGGGGGGGGCTAATTTTTCATTAATTTAGAGCAACCAAATTTGGGCAACACAGGAAATTCTTGAAACTACAGAAAGTTGTCAAAGTAAAGGTATTTTTGAAACATTGGATTTGTCCAAAAAGCATTTTGAAATTGTGTAACTTTGAGAAAAGCACAAATAAGTGTGCTCAGCTTTAGATTAGATTTTGATACAGTTAATATTGTTGAAGTTCCAACAGTCCACATGTTAGAAAAAGGAAAATGAGCATGAAGCTGACCAAAGAGTTTAAGCACATTTTTGTAGATTTGCATACATAAAAGTTGCAAGTTTGAGAGTTCACCTTATCTTGGAGATATGGTGCAATTTAATTTTTCTTCAAAAAGGAAAGGAAGTAGATTATGGTTACATTACTTTGTCTTTCCAAAGAAAATGTATGTTGTAATTGTTTTGTTTATTCAAGGTGAAATGTTTTTTCTTTTTTTTTGTCTTTCCAAAAAAAGGAAAGGTGTTGGTGATGATACCGGTAAACGTGATGTACGCCCTCTATGGGCCATTTAGGTTATAGATTGTCAAAGTGAATTCTGGGATGGAAACATGGCGACTGACAGCGTATGAGTAAAGTGAAAATAAACTGTGGACTAAATGTGATATTGCTCAGTCTATCCTGACTATCTTTATTGTCCTCCTATACGATAGGAACAAGCAAGTAACAGTGTACATAAGTTCCTAATGTTTTCATGTCCTAATTGGTGCCATCCTTATCATAAATTTCAAGTCTTGAAATCACTATTCTATTACCTTTACTGCCCATTATTGAAAAGCGCGCTCTTTGATTGGTTAGTTTACTGCCCATTATTCTGTGATAATGGGTCGCGATTGCGCCCTAGTGCGTGATGCAAAGCGAACATTCTTTTCGGTGCCTGTCACCATCACTATAAAGGTGCACTCGCTAACCTTTACGCGGAGGAAACACGTCGCGCGCTGTAAAGACGTAAACGACTGTTCCGTTTTTCGTAAGAAATTGACAGTTTTTCGGTTATTATTTCATTTATTATTGGGTATTAGAATAGAAATAAAGGGTGCGATGTCAATGGGTATGCCATTTAATGTGTCCTCGGCAGTAAAAAAAATTGAATAATGGGTCTCGGCTTCGCCTCGCCCATTATTCATGTTTTTACTTGCCTCGGACACATAGGCTATTCTTGTATAAACATGAACATCTTACCCTTTATTTCTTAATTTTACCTTAAACTTCCTTTACAGATTGATAATGATGGGTGAAAAGGTTACCCTAAATAGTGAATGTACTCCTACGTACAAATATGTGTAACCAAAATAAATCAACACGTACCATTATGCTGAAAATATGGCCTTTTTAGGAATTTTTGTTAACGGCATAGTACCATTTTTATAGGGGCTCCCCCCTCCCCCAGTGAGCGTTACTTTTGCTACAAACCTGTGCAGTGAGCCCTACTTTTTTTGAAAGAAATTTTTACTTTTTGGTTTTTTTATATTTGTTATTAATTTCTTGGCCAAGTTACAGGTATGCCCGCTTCACCGCCAAAATGGGCCAACCACGGGTACACGTAGACGCAGTTCACGCGACAAGGCAACGGGTTTCTTTGCATTTTGCAGCCCCCCCCCCCAACGAAAACGTGCACAACAAACATGAAAAGTATTTTCTACTTAACTTTTGATCATTTCTTTTGTTTGCTAACAGTACAAATTAAAGCACACTAATTAAAGAGAAAAATGAACTTTTATATCCGTGTCAATTCAACTGACCCCATTTGTCTGAAAAACTAGGCTTTATAGGTTCGCATGTTGCACCTACCCCTTCAATTAGTCATTTTATCTATTTTTTTTAATATTCACCCAGTATAGGTCAGTGGACCTTGGAGAGGGAGATCCTATCCACAGCATCAAGGTAAACAGTGGAGGGCAACGCATGTAGATGCTGTCCTAATGGAGATAAGGTGATTGCTGATGATGATAGGGAAGGTGTACAGCTTGGTAGTGATTGCAGTGTAAAAGAAAACTGAAGCACATTGAAGCAGGACCGCGAGAAACAAATAGGCCGTGTGTGGGAAAACTGGCTCATTACAGGACACATTCTCGAGTTGTAGCAACACTAGGGATGTGAAGGTATTTAATTTGAGTGGCAAATACCTTCACTGCTTCTCTACCTTGATGGAAGATGAGGATCCCAACCCATGTTAGTTGGCGTTATAGCCACAGATAGGGAAGGGCATGTATTGGTGGGTGACAGTGAGAGGCGCATCATTACAATACATAAATTTCCTTGGATGGTAAGGTACTAAATAAGTAAAATGTTAGGGTAGAGATTTGCTCAGCAGGATATGTGTGAATAGTGAGCGCAGATACTCACAGCATGCCTATACTTTTACAGAATCCCAGTAACGGTAGTAGCAAGAGATACTCAGGTAGAGAGGTATTCACATTCACCCAGGATAGATGAGAATACAACAAGGCACAACATCTACTCATGTGGTATAGTGTGTGATGTTAATGATAAAATACATTAAACTTAGAGTTATAGGTGAGACAACATAGGTCACCTACACAAGTACAGTCCACAGGTGAATTCCTAGAATGCATTGCCAAGGATGGTATACACCCCCCCATTTGGGGATTAAATTTTTCCCATTACCACCAAGAGGGCTTCTTCACTGCTTGTTGCTGATAGCAAAATAGTATTAGTTTATAGCTTAAAATAGGCCGGATAAGACTCCAATAACAGTGTGAGATGAGTGTAAGAAAATGCACTTGGCGTCCTGGTCTGATATTTTGTACATAATTTAATTCATATTTTTAAATATTGTGTGCTATTAAAATTATATTATCATTTTAACTGCTGGAAATGTAAACAATCTTGTACTAGTTAATGATTTCTGTTGTAGGACGAAGATTTAGTTTGCTTTTATTGGTTGGTGTTTCTTCAACATGGGGAAAGTGAAAATAAGAATTAATCATGAAAATCTTTAGTGTGTTATTTTCCACCAAAATGTAAAAAACAACAAATTGTAGCAATTGGAATGAATGTAACCAAAAGAATAGCTGTATGACCACCCTACACTGTACACACAAGCACAGAATGAGCACATGCACACATACATGAATGTGGTCTGTCTGAAATCAGTACAATGTTACACATTGGACCAACACATGAGGCCTTTGCATGCGAATTACGTCCCATTAGGCCAGAACTGTCTAGGTCCATTGGCATTTTTCGACCTTCCATTGGATCAACGATGTGGGCCAATATATCAAAACTTTGAAAGTTAAGTAGCATAAACATGGAAGATTACACTTATTACAGATGTTCAGTAATTCTTATACTGATTTTCTTATATTTTAGCAATAATCAATATGTAAACTCGTCTATCTCAAAATTCCATTTTTTTTAGAAGACACACACAGGGTCACTCAGCTTTGGTTTAGCTAGGGGTGTGCGGTGCAAAGCACTTGAATTGGGGTCCATGTGAACTGAATTTTGGCACAAAGTTGGGTCTTCGGAACTGAATGTTTTTTTGGCCATTTTATAGACTTGGAACTGATTTTGAGCTTAATTTGAAGTTTATATGAAGCTGAAAAATTGTGACAAAATTTCACAAAATTTTAGCCATGGAGATAAACGTTTTTTAAAAGACTTTTTTTAAAAGTAGAGTCTTAAGAACTAAACATAAAAGAACTGCAGAAGAGGATCGAACTGGGGTCTTGACCGCACCACATACCCACAATCGCCACTTTGAAAATTAAAAAAAAAATCGAATCAACCTCCGTCTCACTCTCTCACCCACATACGCACACAACACACCTTTAATGCATAGAGGTATACTTGTGTTTTTAATTATTTACATGCTGCTTCCTTTCTACTTGGTGATTTCTATAAGCCACTAGAAATGTCATTTTACTCCCTCTAACGTTTCTTCTGTGATGAAGACTTCTAAATAGTTTGTACACAAAAAGGCACACACATAAAACAACACCACATACACAAAATCATTGAGCCTATGACCGCCTCCTTCATTTGTATTAGGCCTCTGCTTGTATATTAGGCCTATGTATGTACACTGGGTGTTTATGTCCCCAAGCCTGTAAAAATTTGGGGGTGAACCTTCTTTCCATGCTATGGAAATTCGGCAAAAGGGGACATTTTAACAAATAGTTTTTTCAACAAAACCCTATTTTCTTCACAAGCTTATTGCCCTTAGATATATACATCTTTTGGGATGGGGAGCAAATGCCCAACCACACCTCCCCTGGCCAAATGCCTGGTATGTACAGTTAGACATGGGTAAGAGATGGGCAGGCCCTAGTATGATACATTTAGACATGGGTGGATGGGATGGGCCTGGTATGTACTTAGACATGGTTTATAATGAATGGGAACAGGCCTATTATGACAGTTAGACATGGTATATGAGATGGGACAGGCCTAGTGTGTACAGTTAGACTGGGTATGAGATGGGACAGGCCTAGTATGTACCGTTAGAACCTGGTATATGAGATGGACCTGGCCTATATGTGACAATTTAGACGTGGGTAAGAGGG
>JAMKCH010054406.1:0-24271 GCA_023653785.1 Ophioderma brevispina | reverse complement strand
CATTAAGTCAGTGCACTGGCTTATTTCTACTAAAGCTACAGAAGGATGCCATCATGCAGCCAGAAGGTCCTTGTAGTGAGGATTCATGGAGGATTTCAGTATTGGGACACATCCTCAACATGGAGGGTCATGGGCCTCATTTTTGTCGAGCTACTCGTGAAAAAAACTTTCCTTTATATGTGGAAGCACTCAAGGCTATGAGTTCCATGTTGTTTTGCTCTCGATCACCAGAACTATGACAGAGGGTTACCAATACACATCTGTGACTTGCAGAGCCTTCCCTCATCTGTTCTTTGTGAGTTTGAAGAGCATGTCAATGGACTGTCAGAAGGGACACTGAATAGGGTCTCATCAATGCAGATTTGACCAGGGCTCACGAACAAATAATGTTCTAGTCAAGGGTGCTGATGGTGCTGCAATTGGTCTATAAACTCAACAAAATCCATCTGCTTTTAGGTAATGGATGGTAGCAGGTCCGGAGCAAGCACGACTCCTTAAAGAGTTCAAAAGAAACATTACATGTTGGATGGAGAGGAGATTGTTACATCATGAAGAAGGTTTTCTCTACCACAGAAAACTTCCAACAACAAGAATTAGCTTTGACTCAGCATCAGTGATAATAATAATTAATAATACCAAGAACTTTAAGCGCCTACTGCCAAAGGATACCTAGGGAAAAGAGGAAAGGAAGAAAAAAACAGGAAAGCTAAATGTTGGCAAATAGGTGTGTTTGAAGAAGCTTTTTGAAAGGACATGATTGGAATTAGCTCTCTTGATGGCAAGGGGGCAGGAGAACAGTTCCAGAGACAGACGAGGGCCAATGTTGGAAAAAGCCCGGTCTCCAAACTCCTACGCGACCGTGGGACCGCGAGACACCGGCAGCTATGGAAACGGAGAGGAAAAGAGGAATGTTTATGACTCAACAGGGAATAAAGGTAGCTGGGGGTGGCAGATTTTAGAACCTTATATGTATGCACAAGCGTACGAAATTTTATTCTAGAAGAAAAAGAGAGCCAGTGTAATTCTAGAAGCAAAAGGCCGAAGTTTGTGTTGGCGCTTAGGCTTCTGAAATAAGCCTGGCAACTCTATTCGCATTCTGAAGGCTGAAGGTTCTTTCTTGGAGACACATAAGGATGGAACAACAATAGTCCATTCGGACAGGACAAGGGCCCAGAGCAGCTTATCTAATGCAGTAAAGGTCAGAAACCTCCGGATGCGACTTTTCTTAAATACCAAAGTTGCCAAGTTTAAGGAACGCGATTAGCGAAGTAATGTGATACGTCAGTCCATATTTCAGGCACTGTCAAAAACCCCACCAAGATTTTAAGGAGGAGGAAAATTGATTGCAAGGCCGCCGACATGAAGAGTGAAATGCTGAAGGGCTGATTAATGGAATTGGGAACATGCAAGAAGAGCTCGGGTCCTTGGACTTGTTCAACTTAGTTTATTATTGCCACAACCAAGACCGCAACTCTTCGATGCACTGAGAGAGCCTAAACAAACAGCAGGCAGCATCGCCAGGCCGTGTCGATCACACTTAGTGAGTAACTGAACATCATCAGCATATAGATGATCCTTCAATCGCCATGTTTGCGAATAATTTGACCAATGCAACTAGTGTAATAAGTAAACAGAAGGTGGCAAAACAGGACGGATTCCCTGAGGGCACCACATTCAAGATGGCCGCCAAAAAAGCCCCTCTAAAACAACCAAACATTACATGTTCTTGGTCCAGATAGACTGAAAAACAATCCATAGCCGATTCCTAATGCCAAAATTGTTTAGCTAACGCTGCAAGAAATTTTTTTGTGATTCAACAGTAATCAATGCTAGCGGTTAGATCAACATAGACAATAAAACACTTACATCAGCATACCTCTCATACATAATCATGAACTCTCAAAAGAGCTGTCTCGTAAGTGATCAGCCCGTTTAATCAGATGGTATGGTTTTCAGTAAGTTATTTGTATACACATATTCAGTGGACCTGTTTAGCAAAACTGCTTTCCCTCATTAATTTGGCCAACAAAGGGCAAATTAGAGACTGGTCTATAATTTGAGAGCTGCTGCTTGTCCAGTGGACGGTTTTTTTTATATAGAGGGTTATAACTGCCTTCCGCAGTTTTCACTAGGAAAGCATTATCAAGATTTCAAGGCACATTTACAATCCTGGGAAGTACAGGGTATGATAATAGGCAGATGTTTTCGTAACTAAACAATTTGGTTATGATCTAAAATACAAGACTTTGTAGGACACTTGCTAATGAGATCAAACAGCTCATCCTGGGAATTTTTGTCAAAGGTGATTAATGAACACGGTTATAAAGAACCATCATCGTTACCATGCATGGTTGACCGGCACCACAAAGCCGGCACCAATATTGTGACGAATAGTTTTTTAAACTTTGATCAAGTCTTACTAACTGATAGCAAGTACATTCGGTGCAATCACAAGTCTGGCAAAATACACTGATTCTTGTTGAGAAGAAGGTTTAATCGTGGTTTGTACATGTCCTTATACTACAGTTTTCAAGGATCATTTATAATAAGTCCCTGTTTTGCCTCAGAATGATATTAACGATCACAGCATTCCTCTGAGAAGCATATAATGTTCAGGGTCCACATCTGCACCTGTTGCCCGCAGCGTCTTTCCCATCTGCGACGAGCGTCGCATCACGAACAGCATATTTATACCACTCTGGCTTATGACGGGGAGAGCGTGTCCTTGTCAAGACAGAGCATGACAATCCATAACCGCACGACAGACATGATTGAACCCAATCACAAGATCATTCACATTGCTATGGGGAATCCATTCTTATATGACACTCCATGACTCCTGCCTGGACACCCCCATGTTTTGGATGATTCTGCAGTCAGCACAGTTTCGCTCAATTGACTCTTTGGGCACGGAGCAATACCACAATTACTGCCAAACGGTATTGAGACCGTATACATTTTCTTCATGCACGCAAATCAGGAAAAACTCTCTCCCGGCTCATCACATGTCCCTTGAAATCACCAAAGCAGACCGAGAAGATTGCAATTCTCAGGGATATGTTGCACTGTTTCACATCCCGCCTCTATATCGTGATTCAACAAGAAAGGGTGATATGAAGCGCATTCTTTGAACACAAGAATCACCCATACCCACCATAATTCTCTGATGGCGGCAAATATCGCTTTCCTGTTAATCGATCTTCTTAAGAAGGGGAGCAGAAGAACCCTAAAGATCCTCGAACAACTCCTTTGATGTTAAGTCCTGGATGGCGCCGCTGTGTACATCTTCTTTGACCAATATTCTGAAATGATATTGTGCCTCACATCTTAAAGGCATTAAGAGAATTCTTGACATAGTTATATGTTGTATGGGATACTTACACACTAGCAGATCAAGAGTCCACGCGTGAAAAGCGAGGCATAGGCATTCCCCGAAAAGGTTTAGGGTCGCAATAAGATACCAGGAAACTGAATGACTTTCTGCGTGACTCCACTAACAGCAAGAACTATTTGCATTCCTCTCTAACAAGGTTTTCAACATTAGATTGCAATTGGGAAGAGAATCTTCATTGCATCTGGCACTTCTTAGTCGGCACAGGTATCAACAACCAAATGTCCGAGTGCGGTCAGAGGAAGCCGATACACGGATTACTAATTCATCTGCAAATGCTTAGAAATGGTTCTACTACATGCCAAGTATGCACTGAGGACACTGATGTTTGGTGATCATCATTGGTTAAAATGCACCATCACTCAATGTGAATCCAGCGCAGACATCTGGTTGCTTTTGGTACCGGTGTACAAAAACTGAGTGTCCCCCATATAACATTGTACGGTAGGACAACAGGTTTCAGAGACTGGGCGTTCCTACTGACGCCCGTCTCTGAAACTGCTGTCCTTCCTACGCCACCCAGTCTCTGAAACCTCTGTCAGTCGCTCTCGCTCTTTAAAGTGCCGTCCGTCGGACACTCGCTCTCATAACCCGTTGTCCGTGAGACCATCGGTCTTTGTAACCTTACTGTCCTGTAGGACACTCACTCACTGGAAACTGATGTCCTATGGACACTCATTATCTGATAGTAGCTGTCCCTATACAGACTATTGCGAAATATTGATGAAGTTTAATTACTGTACTGAAACAAATTAAGTATATGACTAGGAGCTCTATTTTGGGGACCTTAGATTCATTACACTATCACGAATGAGCGTCCCCAGGCCGAGACTCTGTTTACTGTGACATAAGTCAATGCCCTTAATATATTTATAAATATATAAGATAGAACCCTACCAGTACGAAGGCATGAGTACTTACAATAACAGCGATTTCGAGCAGGTCCTGTGTGGTACGCTAAGACCTTCAAACTAACAAAGTAAGTATAGTGTGGGAATATGCTGTGTCTCCTAGGACTCCTGGTTTAAAAATGAGCGAGAGCGTCCCTAGGCCTTTGTCTTGTATAAATGTTTTGTCCGTCGTGACATAAGTTTTTACAAGGGTTGAGAGTCCGTTGGACCCAAGATTTAAACTAAAGTCCGTCGACACCAAGGTTAAATATGAATTCCAACGAACCCATACTATAATAATCACACTAAAACAACCATAGGGGAAATTGAATTATTCAATATGTTATACAGCTCGTATAGTATTCAAATTAATATTCAATATGTTGTTATTCTAGTAGATAACTAATTGCCATAATTAATATTCATATATAAAGCGCAAACAATACATGACGTTAGGGGGTAAGAGTTTTTCTCCCTAACTATTAATGATACATATGAATAGCGTTTTTCCCCTTATCGTCGAAATTAAGGTCGTGAATGCAGAGATCGAGGCGCTTTACATAGAAAATCAGAGCAATTATGTCATTATCCAACGCAAATACAATACAATGAATAAAATTGTAATGTACAACGAAAAACCACATTGGTTGCAAATTAAGTATACAAAGAACAATACTAAAATATTTGAAAAATTTGCCAATTTATTCCAACGGACAATAGTCATTCAGGAGGTAGGCGAGAAATCTACTGACCCAGGCAAGTATTCCACCCTCCAGGAGGCTTATGAGTTCAAACTATCTCGGACCAGAGGATACATGGCTGGATTGAGTTACAAAATAGACAATTAAATCTTAAATCAAGTAAGTTACTAGAATTAAATGATTTTCCAAAAAATCAGCTATGAGACGGAAAATACCAAAGGACAAAATACGTCGCGGTCCTTGCGGACCGCTAGTATCGTCGCGGTAGCGGTTTGTAAATGATAGCCTCATATGACCTTCATCTTGACGTGTGACCTTGTCATAAATGTTGGTTCCGTGTAATCTAAAACCAAGTTTGGTTCCAATGACTTCAACGTTTCAATTAAGGTCAATTTTACCAACTTTACCGTATCATGAGACCTTTAAATTAGTATGTAACCTTAATGTGACCTCATCGTACAAATAGGATCCATGTTTTCACCTATGACCAATTTTGGTTGAATCCATCGAAGTATGCTGATATTACAGGCAACCCTTTTTGAACAGCAACACATCACCACAACAGACAACAATCATTAACAGAACAATATCAGCAACATCAACACAAGAGATGACAACAACATTGACAAAGTGTCCTATGTGCCAAGCTCCAAAATATGAAATAAGCAAACTTTTCCTAAAGTCGAATGTGTGGAGAAAAAAATCACTGACTTAGTAGACATATCGACATTATTTTACGGTCATGTTCTGTAATAAATTTGAATGCAATCCTGTAGCTTCAATTTAACCGGTTGTGTTTGCCAGAATAGATGCCAGGATTTTTCCTGTAAAATTTTGCATATGTTTGGTCCTGTAAATTTAAGTACTTAATCATATAACTGAAATTCAATAAGAGTGTATAATATGCTGAGACGCAGTAGAATTCGTTTAAATTTTCCACCTTTAAAATTTAGGTCAACATACGCCTGGAAAATTGAACAAAATTTGCAGTATTTGTGCTGTGATTTCAAAATTACAAGTCAAACTGCTGTAACTTTTTTTTACAGTATTCCACTTGTAAAATGCACGGTTATTTCTTTTTACAGTATAAGATCTATGTGTATTATGTTTAATTAAATTTACTTATTGGTTTTAATTGTTTTAAATTACCTAAAAATGTCAGGGAGATGGGGTCTCAGGAATCTCCTTGTTTGTGTTATACCAATATGCTCGAGCAGACTTCAATCAGTTAGGAATTAGGTCAGGGTTTAGGCAATATGAGGACTTTCAGCAGCGGTTTCCCCCCTGTACTCATGCTGGTTTCTATGGGACCTGATACTGATCTTGTTAGGCATCGCATTGCTTGGATACCAGGACGCACAGACTGAGGAGGCATGCTGAGACTGTCGCGGATTCACAGAGAATGGAATAAGTTAATGGTACTTGTTCGTATATGATTTTAACATCCATTATTACACTTAAACCTATGTCTATGGGACACTCCATTGTAACCAGGAGTCCTAGGACAATGAAACGTTGAATTAGTGGCCGTCGGACTCTCTGCCTTAAACCTTAGTGTCCGACGGCCAAAAACAACTTATTACAAACAGTCCTATGGGACGCTCATTTTAAAACCCATGAGTCCTAGGACAATTGAAACGTTGAACTTAGTGTCCCTCGGACTCTCAGACATAAACCTAAGTGTCCGACGGACAAAAACTACTTCTTACACACATTACTATGGGACGCCTCCTTTTAAAACCAGGAGGTCCTAGACAAAGAAACTTTGAATTTTAGTGCCGTCGGACTCCTCAACTTAAACCTTGGTGTCCGACGAACAAAAAACACTTATTACACCCAGTCCTAGGGACGCCTCCATTTTAAAACCAGGAGTCCTAGAACAATGAACGTTGAACTTAAGTGTCCGTCGGACTCCTCAGACTTAAACCTTAGGTCCCGACGGCAAAAACCAACTTATTACACACAGTCCTATGGGGACCTCCATTTTAAACCAGAGGCCTATTACAATGAACGTTTGATTTGTGTCCGTCGGACTCTCAACTTAAACCTTAGTGTCCGAACGGACAAAAAACTTATAAACACACAGGTCTCATGGACGCTCCATTTGACAACGCCGGAGTCCTAGGACAATGAACCGTTGAACCTAAAGTTCCGTCTGGACTCTCATACTTAAACCTTAGTGTCCGATGTACAAAAACAACGTATCACACAACTATGGTTAACCTCCATTTTTAAACAAGGAGTCCTCAGGACAAGGTAATATATTACTCGGCATCCTCGGATCTCAGATTTAAAAACTTACTGTCCGACGGACAAACCAATAATACCACAGTCCTATGGACGTCTAATTAAAACCAGGGAGTCCCTAGGACAATCATGATACATAAAACATTGTCTCCTATCCTCGCATCCTCAGATTTAAACCGGACACTCTGACACTAACCGTAGTGTCTGGCGGACAAAAACGACTTATAACCAACATCCTATGGGACGCTCCATTTTAAAACCAGGGGTCCTAGGACAATGAAACCAGAACTTAGTATCCGTCAGACTCTCAGATTTAAACCTATCGTCCGACCGACACTAAAACGACCGGACGCTTTTCCCCCTAAAATATGACACCCGGAAACATTTTTCATACTCCAATGTTAATAACATCTTCAAGCTCTTGTAACAGATCTCTAAGCCCCTTCTTCCCCTGTGTTTCATTGTTTCACTGGCTCTGACACTACATCAGCCTTCTTCCGAAAGGGGAAGAAATCAGTGTGGGAAGCCTGGAATTGTTACCCTGATGTAACCCAAGCTTCTATTAAAAGGCACTCAACCCTTTTGCTTCAGTGGATCAGGAATCCCCTCATTTCAGGCTTTTGGAACGCTATGTAATTGTACTTCATGACAAGGCTTGTAACCTTGAGACTATCAATGAGGCAATTAAGGAGGGGGTTATTCTGTCAAAAGAACAAGTCCATGGAAGACATTCCTCCACCCAGGATGCTCTACTACAACATATAAAGCGTGTCACCTACCAGGCTGGTATCTGGACCACCAGTGAATTGCCCAAGCAACACACTCCATCACCTGAGGGATGGGGGTGGACACAGGCAGGGGAAAAAACATTGGATTCCCATCTGGATTACCCTTCCGGTTTCATCCAAAGCTTGCAGTGAACTTGTAAAGTGCATGTGTAGAGTTAAATGTGGTTGCAGTGGCAAGTGTGGGTGCAAAAAAGCAAACTGGAAATTACAGAACTTTGTGACTGTTTTTCCCATTAGCCTTAGGTATTGAAGGCAATGCTAATAATTTTAGTGTCAGTACCTCATTGTAATGAATTTTGGCAGCCATTTTGAATACAGCGCCCTCAGTAACGATATCCTACTAAGCCATGGACATATGTCATGACCTCAATATACTACAATTACTAAGAAATACTTTTTAATGTACTTAATTAGTGCTCTTAGGTGACCACAATAACCATAAACGGCCATTCTTTGAGTATTTTGGCAGCCATTTTGAAAAACGCCCCCTAGCTGCCTACATAATTCTCCGATATTTGGGCTCCCCTTCTGAATTCATTATTTATGTCCTTAGGAAGTACCAAAAAAAATTTGGTGCTTTTGTCCGGGCTGTCCGCATCATTTTGTTAACGTACCTGACTATTCACAATGGGGGTATTTGTGATATAAAGCTTAACATCAGTGGGAAAATCTGAATTTTCACATTTCTAGGGAAACCTCGTTGGGCAGGGCAAAGCCTCCTATTTGTTTTTGGCCCCTGAACATGTTTAAAATATTTCCTTTAAACATGTTCAAGGGCCAAAGAAGTAGAGCCCCGTCTTGTGGTCTTCCCTGTCAGTAACTGCTCGCCAGTGAAGCTAATCTTTACACTACCAAACACTTTTTTTCCATAACATCATTTTTAAGTATACCCATATCATGACTAGACCTAAGCGCAGGCCTATACCGTCATTGAACGTGGAGGGGTTTTCTAATGCAAAAAGTAACATTGCTGATAACAATCTCCAATACGAGGAAAACCACCTACGTGCAAATCCATCCAAGACACAGGTGTGTGCTTTCCATCTACGCAACCGTGAAGCCCGTCAGCTTCAAGTTACCTGGTGTGGAACCCACCTGGAGCACCGTTGATACCCTTCGTTCGTAGGAGTTACTTGGACCTTCAGTATCTCTAATCAGACCCAAACGAGAAGGACGAAGAGTAAAGTCTGTTCACCGCAATAACTCTTGAACAAACCTCTGGCACCAAAGATTGGGTGCTGCACACATCGAACACCAATACCTGAGATCGACGGCTCTTGCCCTGTGCTCCTCCTGTGCAGAAGAGTATGCTTGCCCCATATGGGAAAGATCAACCCATGATTATAAAAAGCTGAGCCTAGCGTTTTTAAATTCCTCCTGCCGGGTTATCACATTATGCCTTCGTCCAACAGCAACGGAGAAATTTATACATCCTAGATAGGAATTGCTCCACCAGACAGACATCCGTCGTAGTTGTAGCGGGCATGCGAGCTTGCCAAGGATCTATGTGAAGCACACTACCGCCTGTCTAAAAAATGGTACAATCAAAAAACCGATTTTTTTTTCAATATATATCTAAATAAGTAAGTCGTTTTGTACCTCACATTAAAGAGAAAAAGACCAGGCTCTCCAGGTTTTTTTGTTTTATTCTTAATTGCTTGTTTCAATCGGAGAGATACCATAGTTTACTGTGGAGCACAAAATCGAGTTTGTGCCACTTTCTGGTTTGAGTGAAAACCGGTGAAAAGAATTGTTAAAATACAGGTATTACAGTGACAGATATCAAATTCTTTAAAAAGGGATTGATTGGGATTAATTAACTTCATCAAAGAAGAAAACTCTAAAAGATAAGAAACAGTTAACATTAATGGTGAAAGTTATCATCAGTAAGTTCTGGCTTTTAAAATAATTGAATACATTCGATTTATACTGTTGTTTGTTAGAAGAGAACCGTGAAGCATACAGCAATCGGAACGGAGAGTTTTACTTGTTTGAGTATTCAGGAAACGCAAATTCCTACCAACACCTTGATACTTGCTTCATAAATTCAAATGTTATTGACTTCAACAATTAGTAAATGCACAAAGATAGTGTAATATTTTAAACGATTTCTTTGGATTGGAGTTAGGGAGTGCTTTTTTGGTTTGCAATTCATCCTTCTGCATGATTTAACAGATACCAATTTTTAAAATCAAGTTCAAAGCGCCATTCATTGACGTGCAATGATTAGTTGTTTGTTATATTTAAAAAGAGAGATATTTGGCATTGAAATGATTATGTTGGACATTAAAAAATTGTGTTGATAAAACTAGACTTTCGTATGTTTACTTGTTATCTGTGTTTTGGTTCTTTTGTCAAGTTTGCAATTTTGTAAGCTTCAAGACAGTATGGCATTATAACTGCGCGAAACACTCTGCAATGCATAAAAGGTGGCCACAAAATTGATTTTGGTGTATAGCACTACATCTCCTAGATAGATTGACAAAAGCAAATAAGGGGAAACAAAAACACCATTGGAAAGCTGATCTTTGTTCTTTAATGTATGACAAGTAAGAATGACTATTTGAAATTAATATTTAACCATTTTTTTCTTATTGTACCACTTTTTTGAGACAGGCGTATGTGTGTGGACAGACACTGCGGCCAACGCCTTCTTTAAATTAAGGAGAGAGTTTCTAAGGTGAAAGCCTCCTAATAATAACTAAATTCTTAATTTAAACATTTTTCATGTCTTTTCATACAAATATTAAAAGTATAATGGGAATTACTGTGCAATACGACGGCTTTTCTGAATAAAGATGCAAAGACGAGATCAATATGGCCGCCTATGGTTGCCATATTGAAGAATGTTGGAGGGCGTTCTCCGACCAAAGTGTACCACCTATCAACATCAAACTTGGTATTTATGATATTTACACAATTTACCCGTACTGACGATTTTATTTTGTTTAATTTATGAAAAGGTTTTTATTAATATTCAAAAATATGAAATACATGATGTAAAAGACTCATTACTATGTAGTGCTAATAACTCCAAATAGGGGTAGACTTTAAAAATAAAAAAAACGTCAGTAGTACAAGCAGTATCATCTAGAAACAACTCGGCAAAATGGCATTTGATTTGAAGAAACAACAACTGAGATTATTTGTGCATTATAAAATGACACTTTGGTCCATAAATAGAAAACTGAGAAATAGGCAAAAATAGGTTTTCGGATACTTACTGGACAATTAACATCACCAGTGTTCTTGCAGCCATTACATTACTTTCATTAACCCTATGTAAAAAGAGGTTAGAGGTTTGACATTTTGCCTGCTTCCTAGTCTGTATAAACAAAGGTTTCCATTTTTTTTTATTCGGAAAGTAGGTTTTGCAACAAAATATCCGGAACAACTAAGGTTGAAACGCGTTGCTAGGAAACAACAACATTATTAAAATATGGAAATTAACATTTTTGGATTTTCATGGTTGAAAATTGCTTTTAAAAAAAGGACAAAAACGAAAATTGGTTTCTTTAAGAAAACCATTTTTGATTAGGATTTTTCTAGCCCAACCTCTTGAAACACTATCTAAAGAGCTTAAGAGAGCGTCTTGTGTAATAAGAAAGACTTGCAATAAACCAAGTAACAGCTATTGGTATTGAAATTGGTGAAGCATCTCACCTGGAGCTGACCGCCTCATGGACCCTCTGAATGGCATTTGCCTCTCAACAATTGAGAACGCATTGGCCATCTAAGTCTTTTGCAGAAGTTGGGGCTACCTGGAAGCAGTCACACTACCTGTGGTTGTTGGAAAGCAACCCAGAAAATGGAACTCTCTTGGTCTGGCCCACTGCTGGAGCCTCAATGCACAGACAAGGGCCTGGCTTTAATTAGAGGAGGGGCAGAAAGCAGAATATCATAGGGGCTTATTTAAGGGTTGTTTTACCTCCCACTACAGAAAAGGGTTGACACATTTGGTAGTTAGTATGGACCCTTAACATCAATGCTAGGTAGATAGTAATCTCAAATGTGGTATCATTTTCAATAGGGGAAGGCAATTAAGTTTATACAGGGGGTCAACATTTGAAAATGCCCCAATCCTTTTGAAAGTGTATGCCATATTGCCCCATCTAATCATAAGGATTAGAAAAATGTATAGTTGTGTACCACCTACGACATGTTTTGTTGCTATAGGGTAAAAATGACCAAAATGGTAAAAAAGTCAATTCATTTGTACAGGGGGTCAACATTAAAAAGTACTCTTGATCTATGTTTATTATGTGCAAAGTATTGGCCTGAGGTTGTCGGTAAGGATGCACTCCTAAAAAGTAAGTTTTGATTATGTTTCATGCATACTTAGGGCGGATAAGGGTCAAAAGAAGGTCAACACACCAAATTGGATTATGTTGCCCTCGACCATTTGCCCATACATGGTAACTAGCATTGCAGATGGTACAAAAATATTCCTTATTTTGAACACATTAGCTAGCGTGAGCAAACTTCGTTCATTTACCCCCCCCCCAAAATTGGAGCAAAACTTCTGATGTTGACCCCCTGTAAAAGAAATGGACCTTTTTACAACTTTTAGCCATTTTACCCTATAACTCCCAAAACAATGGTCATAGCTGGTACTACAAACTATACATTTGGGAATCCTTATGACTCTCTATACGGAAAAAATATGGCACATTCAAACGAATGGGAGCATTTTAAAATGTTACCCCGTTTTTTAAACTTAAATTGACCCATATTGAAAAAATTGAGGTCCACAAATTGAGATTACTACCTACCAAGCATTGATGTACAGGGTCAATACTAACCAGGCCAAGGTACCCAGGAATTTATGGAGGTGGGCGGTCGGGGTTGCGATTGCCCCAGAAGCGGACCGTTGCGTATTAACAAACTCTTTTTCGGATATTGCGCTCGGGCCGGTGACCCTAAATTTTCACCGTCGTCTCCAAATTCTGAAACGGGGGGGGGGGAGTTTGGTGGGGTTTAAGGGGGCGGGGGGGGGGCGCGTTGTGGGGGGGGGGAGGGTGAAGAGGGGGGAGGGGGCGGTTTGGGGGAGGGGGGGGGGCGGGGGGGGTTGAAGAGAAAACATGATATCATTCGCCAGCTTCAAAATACAGTTTAATAACACCAGGCACTGCGTAATGCAATGAAATAGTATACTAAGTGGCTTATTCATTAATACCATGCAGACACACCTTTACAACAACAAAATTTAGTAAAAACCAAAAAATTTGTCATCAAAAAAGCGGACCTTCAAAATGACCAAAGCGGACCTTCAACATCATAAAGCGGACCTTTGTCCACTTTTTTGGGGTGGGGGGGGGCGTCGCAACCACGCCACCCCATGCCTACGGGCCTGATACTAACTACCAAAGTTGTCAACCCTTGTCTGTAGGTTGAGGAGTAAGTTGGGTAAACGATGATGTGTTGACCTCGGCACCAGCTCCTCATCTAAAATCAGTGAAGCAGTCAGACGATTGTACCCACCTGGCTGGATCGTATTTGAGAGACACAGTGTTTGGACACGATCAGACGAAGGGCCAAAACACATAGGAGGTTTTCCTGCCCAAAGCAATTTCATTTTTGAGAGTTTAGGTGTTAGGTGTTTGGCAATCTGTTTTTTTGAAAGCTTTAGTCTAGTACAATCTACCTGTTGCTAATCAGCCCTATTGAATGGCAAGAGTAAACATATGTAAAATCCATTTTTGGAATTCTAGTCTGATTTTTATTCCTGTAAGTCAAACGATATTGTCGATGGTACGAATGGCTTGGTGGGGAGGTGTCGAGATCAAAACTAAAAAAGCAGTATTACGATGAAATGCTCAACTTTGGTCAGGAATAAGATTGCTTAAAACCCAATTTACATGAACCCTTTTTGATAATCGATTATGTAAAGGCTTCTTACCAGATTAATTGAATAAATTATCGACAGTCGAGAAATGCTATCGATTTCCTTTGTTTGGAGAACATCAAAGAAGGGAGAAAGTGTTTGAACATCGAGGCCGGTGAATCTCTTAATCTGAGGAGGATGAGGCCACGTAAATATTGTAATTCGTTACCAACATTAGTGAAGAAAAATACATGCAGGCAGCAAGCGTGATTTGATAAGAGAAAATCAACTTGGAAAACACACAACATATGTAATATTGAAATTCCGATGTGATGTCAAAATATTGGAGGATTCTGAAGGGACCAATGGTGGAGGAGTCTCCTCTTACGCAATAATGACGACGACTAAAAAATTGTGAGGCCGTAATAATACGTATTCGTAATCCTTTTCTTTATTGTTGAATGCTTCATTTTGTCAAGTCTGAGTTTGTAATTTTATTCAGTGCATTTGCCTTGCATTATTTCTCGTTGAGAAAAGGGAATTTGTTTTTATTCTGGCCTTCATTGATCCGACTCGTTACATTAGAATATCTAGGGAATTAGGGGGTAAAGCATATACCATCTCAGAACAAATAGGAACGTCTCGAACGCCCAGAAAACCTTTAATGAAACTGACAGAATAAAAAAAATCCTACTCTAACCGCCACTACTATCAAAAGAGGGTATAGAGGTTCCAGTTGCTATTTCATGTTTATCAAAAAGCGACACATTGACAATTAAATTTCATAAATTTTAACATTTTTAACAAACGGTTTTTTATACTTTATTAAAAATACAACGTTTGTAAGTTTATTTTTAAATGATAGATTTTTGAGCAAAAAAAAGTAGCAAATAATCATTGTCTCTTTGTTATATGTTTGGAAATGTTACATGGTTTGATATTTGTTCTGAACATTGTAAAATATCAACATCACTTGTGTAAAGTATGGGATTGTAAGACTTAATATACGCGGTGTTATTAAAGTTTTGCTTATAATACCATTTCTGGGTGCTGTGTATATCGTCTTATCCTTTAAAAATGTCAATATTGAAATGCTACAAAATGATTTATTATATATATTATGATAAATAGTTTGTTCCTTAATAAGAATAAGAACTTATTTCTGATATAAAATTTAAAAAAAAGCGTTTTTACAACATCTGCGCAATTTCTTCCCTTATACATTTAACTTGCGAAAGAGGTTCCCCCGTGCAGCCTCTGCCATTGTCTGTGGACACCACAACGAGCCCGAGACCCTCTCAGGGTCTGTGGTATAAACGACTGGTAATGAAGACTACAATCTCTCTGAGTCGGGCGAGTGGTATTTTGAATTTTCTTAAATCAGTGGACACGTTGGTTCGTATGAGGGCTTATTGGCGGCCATTGGGGTAAAAAAGGTGGCAGCGCAGTATTAAAAGGACCGATGCCCAAGGTTGCAGGGAGGGCCCAGCCTGTTTTTTTTTTTTTTTTTTTTTTTTTTTGATTTTAGTTTTTTTTATTTGTTTTGTATATACATTGGATGCATCGTGTTGGTGAGTGCAATTCCAAATAAATAAATAAGTTTGATTTTATGTTAATTGAACCTAGAGTGCCCTGAATCCGAGGACAGAGCCGAGACTGTGGGACAGTCTAAGCGAGCCCTGGAATTGCATTGCACCTGTTCTCTAAGCATCGTACAATGGCTACAGAATGTAGATTAAACAAAACTTCAAGTGTTCTCTCTTTCGATCAATTGAGCCACCCACTCTTGTTATCAATGCTTTATGGTAGACGTTTCATATAGAAGTCCCAAAAATGCAAATGAAGTATTGCAATTGATTCTGTAAAGCGCTGTATGATGTTGTGCAGTAGCGCAATACCTCAATTGTATTCTATACGAAACGTCTACCCAAAGAGGGATACATTACAGGTCTAGGTTTTCCTATGCCCTTTTTCATAGCAAAGGGTCCGGTTATGTAACAAAACACTTTGAAAGTGTAGATATTACTGCGCATTTGTGTATGCTTCATACACATCACTAGCTATCTGTATGGGGACATTTACACTTTGATTTTCGACGTGTCACTCAAATCGACAGCTTAAAAACTTTTCTCAGGTCCAATTCCATAACATGCAATGTCTTCAATATTCACTTATTTTGTATTTCTTTGATGATTTCTTTTTCATATTCAGCAAGCGCGCGAATTTAGAATTTAGAATCTGTTTAGGAACAGAGAGAAATGTTGCCACAATAACACTTCGAAAATATGTCACATTAAAGTTTTCAAATGAAGTAACTTTTGCGGGGTGCGTCCTGTTATGCAACAGGGTAGATTTTCTCTAACCAACAAGACGCTTTAAGGTAGAAAACGGAAGATTGAGTATAGTGAAAACGTCAACATTTTACTGATACTATTCTCGAGTTAACTATATTCCAACGACGTGACATAATTATTTTTAGTACTTTAAAAGATTCAGAAAAAGAGAGCACTGAATAACGTTACACAATCCTTGTAAAATACGCTCACTTTCCTTTTGCAATTTTCTTCAAATTTTACTTCCCCTCGTCCTCCTCTTGTCTTCCTTCTCAACCTCCTCTTCTTCGTTTTTTTCTGTTTCTTTTTTCTACTTCCGCCTTCTTTCTTCTCTATCGCCCTTGAAATGTCATTGCTTTGCACTCAAACTACCAATTGCATAAGGTACCGATAGGTTACTCCAGAATTGTGGGGGTGGGGTGACATGAGCATTTTAGGCCCAACATTTGCCAATTCAATGTTGTTATATTTATTAAATTTCTTGAAAATACTGATATATGTTATTGTTAAGAATGTAGGAACCATAAACCACTACTAGCAATAGCGACTATGGAACATCTTGTGCTGGTCTGATGTGGTGCGAGTTTGGTGATTCGTAACTAAAAAATTCTGGTCACCATATGTTGAAAATTTGGTTATTTGGTGATTTAGCCTGTACTTTGAAGTGATATTGTTATTTTTTCATTTTCGCGATGTGACCCAAAATTCTGTTTGGTCACTTTTAGCATGCAATGCGGGGAGACTAACACCGATGTATACCATCTTATTTTAGCAAAGACAATTCACACATGCACTTTTATTTGGTATTGATTTCTTATTTAGAAAAAAATATAAGTTATTGAAAATCAGTCCATATCAATGCCTCAGTTCATGAACGTAATGAAATTGCTCAGAGACTTGTTTTACATCTCTCTAAGGTAATTATATGCCACAAATGAGTATACCCAGCGTCTCATAAATTGCGAGAACTCATGTTTATTTTTCTGGCCTATAATAAAGTGCAATATTTACAAAACTTCTTAAATACTTGCACGTTGTTCAACCCTGCAAACGAATAAAATTCTATGGCTACTTTGACTCCAAGTTTCCTTGTCCATTAAAAAACCATGAAAACTTGCTTGTGAATCCAAAGTAAGCTGTGCATTACACGAGCCATCTGACTTTCTTATGGGATTTTATTTTTGTCATCAGCTGTTCTTTAGTAATCTCGGGGATTATTAATTTTATAACCCTGCAATTATTCTCTTGTTTGCCCATAATTTTGTGTTTAATTTTTTTTTTTTTACCAAACACATTTCTAAAAGCACTGTGAAGGACCTGACCTCTATGTAAACGAATGCATCTTTGTGTGGCTCAAAATGTTTCTCAGCAAAAGAGGCAATAACTTCATCTTCTACGTCGTAACTTCTTCCTTCAATTCAAATGAACATTAAATAAAAGTTTTCACGTTTTCCGCAAGCACCCGTTTATTTCCCTCTTCATCACAAGCAAAGCACCCATTTGAGCAGAACTAATTCTTACTACTGGAATGTATGTGTTTACTCCATATCCCTAACGTCCCCTACCTGCCATTTAAATGCCCTTTCTGAAAAAAAATCACGTACCATAGTTCCCAGCCTTGGTAAGGGGAAGTTGCCCCTAGATCTTACAAGAATGATCGGCTACCTCCCTTTTTGCGGGTATCGTCAAATTTCCTCTAGGCCCGTAAATGGAATTAAAACACAATTAAAAAAAAAACACAATTAGAGTGTCCCTTATTATTTAACACATAACAATATTTACTGTTATTTGATTGGTGATACTGTATCCCTTGACATAAATATATGCTGCAGAATATGGTGAAGGATATTGGAAGTAGTGCTGCATTTTGTGTGTTAAAAGCATGAAATTTGCACAAAAGGTAGCATTTTTTTATGGCCGAAGTTTCTGGGATATGGGGCCAAATGGTTTCGACCAAGATGGCGGCCCAAATTCCAAATGGCCCGCCACTGTGTTCAAATTAGCTATTTTTTCCATCTATTTTTCTCTGTGGATTCTTATTTCATTCTTATTTCACACTTTTATTAAATTTTTAATACAGCCTAATTTACCTACATAGGTTAACCAAAGTTAAAAACAATATATGCCCGATGGCTGCCTATTCCAAAATGGCCTGCCAAATTGGCCACAAATATCTATAAGTGAAGTTTTTTCAGATTGCCATTCTCCTTTGTTCCCAAAGGTTGGCTAATATACTATTGAACTTGCATAATCACAAACACACTTTTTCCCATTACAAAATGGCTAATATGCTACTTAGGCTGAGAAATTATAATTGTTTTGGTGGCCATATGACAAATTAACACATTATGGTGGCCACATTTATTTGCACAGTATGGTTGTTTTTCTACCTCCAGACATCAAGGGTGTGAATGAGCTTTAGTAAGGAACGGTGTGTCATCTTGTTGGCTTTTGCTTACAATTGGAATTTTGGTCTTACAAGATAGAAATAGGACCGAAATCGAAATCAAAACATTGTTACCAAAAAAATTTTTTATATCCCTTTCGTTGGTGTTGCCATCTTGATTTCAAAATGGCCACCATTTTCACAAGTTTTGAATCTATATCTGGACTCTGACACACATAGAAGGCTCAGTTGGGTAATACCTGTTTGTGATGCCAAGGAAACACAAAATATAGCTTCTTTATTACAGAAGTTGCAGATTGTTTCCTTTATGGCAGCTATCTTAGATTTCAGAATGGTCGCGCCATTTCCAACATAATTATACCTCATCTCTTCTTGCCTTCCTGTGAGCAACATGCAAGCTCAAATTGCTTGCAGTACTAGGTTTATGAATGCCAGTACAGACAATATGCATCCATAAATATGCAGATTGTTTCCTTGTGGTGGCCTTTCAATTGCCACCATTTTATATATTTTTGTAGTCCAGAAAAATCTTTAAAATGGAGGGTCTTTTAAAATGTTGTTTAAAGCCTGCTGGATATTGGTTTTCAATACTTGAATTTCCTCTGAACCCAAGACACCGCAGAAAACCCATACCAAACTCAATACAACATTCCATGGCTCTCCCAGATACAAAACGCTTTACCTTGTTCTGATGCAATAGGATATTGATTTGAAAGTAAGTGCGCCCTTGAGCTGATGGAGACCAGATAATGTAAAATTCAAGCTCTAATCTTGGAATTATCATGTGCTACGATATGTTACAATGATAGAGTGTGCCCAGAGGTCTGTTTGGACACTGCAAATGTTGATGTGCCTGCGATATTCAGGCTTTTCACACACTGAGCTGGTGATTAATAACCACTTTTGTGATTGATCGCCGTCTGCGACTTCAAACCAGCCACCCATTCATTATGCATACTTATGCCAACAGCTGACATCTCATCTCTGTTGTGCTTCTCCAACTAACGCCGCTAACTGCATAAACCTGTAAGGAGATTATTCGCCATGTTGCTTTCCGTAACTCGATCCGTTCAATTTCACAATGAAAACACCGCTATTTCTGTGCAGAAACAAACCAGGTGACCATCATTTTCACTAAGTGGCCATTTACGTCAGGAAATTAAAGCGTCTTTACAAGGTCACCACAACACTGACGTAAAATGTCTCAGAAAGAAGTATTTCGTGAAAGCACAGAAATCATTAAAATCCTTTCTTTGAAAACTTTACATCGTAACTAAGGAGTTTATGTGTGCATAGCGTCTGCGAGTTTTCCAGAACACAGCTGCACTAGTTTTCAAAAACGGCGAATCGATTGCAAAAGGATCGTCACCAAGCTTTCAGTGTGAAAAGCTTCTATTGTGGGCTCCCTGATATATTTCCTTTCTCTTACTCCGATAGGGTCGTTACTTTAATTCATCACTCCGGAGAGATGCAGAGTTTCGAGCAAGGGGTGAAACGCATTAAAACCAGTCGTCCGTGCTGTTCGCTGACATTTGAATAGGGCACGGAAAATTAATTAGCAGTTTTTGGTTTCTTGTATACACACATAGTCAATAATTCGATACAAACAAGCCGGCAAAAATTAATTAGTTGTTGGATGTTGGGTTCTCTTGTGGTTAAATTTTGTCCTACCCATAGCCACACAACAAGAAATGACACATCAGATCGTCTTGATTTTAAATACAACCGCCTCAATGAATCCTCTTTCACCTAGCGCGCATGCTTATGAGAAAAAGAGATATCATGATCACAATGATCCAGGGACACTATATTACACCTGGCCACCTCAACACATACATTAATTTGTCTCACTACCGATTAGTGTTATAATGCAAAGGCAAACGCACCCACTTATGTGGAAGAAGCGGAGGCGCCATTGCTTCATTGTTGGTACTCTAATGCGAGACGGTGGAATTTCAAGAATTACGTACGTTTTTGCCTATCTATATATAGAACCAAAATCTATTGTTTACCAATACCCTTACAATTTTACATTCAGATTTAAATTGTTCACCTCTGTCCGAAAGTCCCATCCGACCAGCATCCCGTGTCTCTTTACTCTACTGGATCCGTCTTTGCGGTGATCGTTAATTGCTTTAATTCAATGAGCCTATTACGTATGCTGCTTCGAACTTCCATAAAATAGGTCTTGTTCATCCGCTCTAGAGCCAACCCCACCGAGTGAAATTACTGACCGTATGGTGGTGAAGAACCATGGCAAGTCAGGAGGCTTCCAAAGAGTTGATAGAGCCTATAACTGAATGGCAATTAACGAATGGGCTTGCCCTCTTTCAGTCTTCTACCATGACATGGTAGCGACGGTTTCTGCTGGTGCCTCAGTTTCTTGTGTCATTACTACACGTACTACTAAGATAGCATGCGAGGAAGCAACGTCGTGCGATAGGCTCGACATTGGCCCCAGGCAGTGTTGTCCCTGTATCCTCCTCTAGTGTTTCATTGCAAGGAGCTCGCCAGTAGGATGTATAAATGTCCTGAGACTGCTGCCTCTTGGCAGGCACTGAGGTAACAGATCCTCCCTCTCACTACCACGTATGCTATAATCATCTGGTCCCGTTTTTCGACCGTGCACCAGGAAATACCTCCGAGTATAACCACTTAGGCCAGGTGTCTCATGACTTTGCTACAGAAGTCATTATTGAGGTTGTCCTGCAGGCGTCTCCGTTGAGCTATAAGTTGCCATATCAAAACCATGTCATGAGGGCTTTAAGAGGGTCAACGATTGTTCGTCGGCCTCTATGTTGTCGCTAAAGAAGATTTTTGTATTAGAATACTTATATTGGCGATCTCTGAATAATAATTCAACGGCTGCTGGAAACGTCCTTCAATAAGAATAGCCGGGCATTGTGCTATAATACGTGTCTAATCGCATCCATTAGTTGTCACCGTCGGTTCAGGCAAGTCCAGTTAGAGATAATTGTCGTGGAGGTTGACATTATTTCCATCATAGACGGCATAAATATGGCATTTCCTGCTCCGCCATTAAATTCCAATTCGGGATCCCGAGTCTAATTACAAAATCGGCTTCTTTTATACAAATACCACATTTTTGAGCATTACCACTCGCAGGTATGCTAGCTTAACACATTATCAACACACTGTGCCAAAATTTCAAATTTTTAATTGGGGGCGCTCTTCGGAAAAATGTGCGGTTTTTGCTTTTAAGAGGCTCGAGTAGAGCGAGGGGAAGAAGCGATCAAAGATATTGAAATATAATTAAAGAATACCCATATGGCCTACAGCACATATCATGGCGTGGGACAGTTTGGCCCCAATCTGCTAGAAAGAGAGATGGATACTCCCTTCCTGTAATGCACACGTCCGTCCCTTGTTTACTCTTTGTTACCTCTCACTAAGTTTGGTGTTACCGACCATGCCAAGTAATATATAAAATTTGCGTGCGTTGATTATACTCTAAAATCATTGCTCTATAATTGCTAAATAGTTGTCCATATATTACATATGCTCAAATTTACATCGTCCGTGAAGTAGGTATTCGTGTAACGACTGAGTGCACATGTCTGGATAACTATTTTCAACCCCCTTTTCCCTGTGGAAAGCGATGAGTTACATACAACGCTGGCACAAAAAGTATCTCGGCCATGTTTTTTTTCAGCATATTGTACCAAGTCAACCATTTTGAAAGTTTACGAAATATACATTTTGTTGCTTAATGGCTTGGATTTTTTTAAAGTTAAACCAGTTAAATTTTCAAAATAAAGCTCGATATGGCCACCTCAAGATATTTTAAAAGTTATCAATTGCCATATCTGTAATATATATTTACATAATCTAAAAATAATATGAAATTAATACAAATGATGACAATACGATATTTGTCTTTCACTACTCTCTGACTAAAACTGTAGAAAGTCTGATCTGTTGTTTTCTCTTTTGTTAAACATGCCATAAAATTCAATTGGCATCTTTCCGGATCTTTGAAACCTATAAAACTGCATCTTTAGTAACGTATCGAAAACCCCCACCTTAAACTTATGGATATTTAACCCAAATAAAAATTCCAAATAATACTTTCCATGGATTTAATTCATATCTCATACTTTTTACACGTTGTTAATTGTAATTTCAGGATATGCAATACTAATATAGTACAGATGTTTTTGAGATTTTTGAAGGTATTCTTTGTGGCTGCCATCTTGAATTTTAAGCACGGTTACAAGCAAAAATAATCAGATATGACCTCTAATAGACAAGGTGAAGATCTAATATCACATACGTAATTTTACCCTTTTATCAAAACTTATGAGTTAACTAATTCTTAGTGAAATTTGTGGTATTTCTAT
Source organism: Ophioderma brevispina (assembly GCA_023653785.1). Lineage (NCBI taxonomy): Eukaryota > Metazoa > Echinodermata > Ophiuroidea > Amphilepidida > Ophiodermatidae > Ophioderma > Ophioderma brevispina. Next base: position 1,329 of record JAMKCH010054406.1, on the reverse strand, counting down.
TTTTAAGATCTTTGAAGCGCCATACCGGCTGCCATCTTGAATTGAAGGCTGTTACAAAGTGTCAGTGTCAGAAAAATGCCAGATAAAAGGTTACCGGCATTGTTAACACGATTATAATTTCACATCACCTCAAACTTGAAACCCTTAACATTTTGCAGGGGGTCCCTCTAATACTACTATGGCCACACACTAATGTGTTTCGCATACTTTTTTTGAAAGGCAAACCTGTTTACTTGTGGAGCCATTTTTGAAATTCAGATGGCGGCCACGTCCAAATTATCCGTTGTGGGAAACAGGATATAGCCTCGGTCTATAGACCAACTAAAATCATGATTTACGGGTATTAGGGCCGGAATGTGGGGCAAAACACCTTTTCCCTTGGCGGCCATTTGGGAATTTCAGATGGGTTCCACAAACACATGGTCCATTGTTGTGTTATTAATGTTCTTATTGGATTTCTGGAGACCCTGAAAACATGGGGGATAGTATGCCATAATCATGCCTCTACTAGTTGTCAGGGACAGGTATCTAAAAACAACTTCCCTTGGCGGGCATTTTGAATTTCAACCGGCGCAACAACCACATGATCTAATGTTATGCAATTGATATTGACACCCTCCAACAATAGGTTTATAAGTGGAATCACGTTTCTAGGTGCTTTAAAAGCCAAGATCTAGCATATGTAGGTTTAAAAATGGCGCGGCCATTTTGAAATCCAAGATGGCTGCTTATACGGCGTTTAAAAATACCAACATTGATTTTCTGTTACTGTGACAGCTGAACTTTATAAAAATGCAAAAATAGGAAAATCTCCATAAAAAAAACCAACAATAAGTAATATTTGAACCATAGTGACCCTGACTAATTTCAAACAGGCAACAAGTGAACAGCAAAAACCGGCTTCAGTGATGCCAGAAACAAGGGAGGCGTTACGATCAAGTTTGGTACCATGAGCCTTTTCGATGTAGGCTCAAATGGCACCGACAACTCAAGAGAGTGTACCGCCTGTCAGTAGGCCAATATCTCACAATGACCGCGTTTCGTGACGTAGAAATAAACTTGGTGGGTATGGTCCCCCCTCCCATGGTGTATTTCCAAATCTGAATACTGGAATTTTGAAAGAATTCGGATTGTTGAAACGGTAGAAAGAACTAAACCTGGGGACAGATCTAACTTACAAGACGGGCCGTATTGGGAATGGATGGTGATCCCCTTAATACCCCTTGAGGTGACTTGACCTTTGGGAAACCCCTTTAAACTTCGCCATATGTACAAATGTCATTAAATGTCATTATCGTGTTAAATACAATTTGACAAGGATCAGATTTA